>ONZQ02000014.1:228502-301601 GCA_900312665.1 Cephalotrichum gorgonifer | reverse complement strand
CCCCCCCCCCCCCCCTTTCCTCTCTCTCTTTAAAGAAAACACACCAATGCTTTTTTGTTTTCAAACTAAGGGACCTCCACTATCTGAGTATTAGCATTCTTCAACGACCATTGTCTCACTGCCTAGGACACGCAACCGAGCAGCGTACCATGAGGAGAACAAACCCCGTCGAGCTTCATGATCGCAGGTTTCCCCCGGAAGGGCAATGAAGCCAGATAGGCGGGACTCGAAAAAAAAAAGACGTAGATAGGGCCATAAACTCGTCAAGCTCACAGTAGGCGAGACGTCAGCCGGAGTTGGCTGGGCTGCTGGGCTCGTGGGGTCCGGCTGGATGCTGGTCCACCTCCACTTTTGCGTATCTTCGAGACGTAGTCGAGCCAGACGCAGGAGCCACGTCCCCGCCCTGGACGGCAAAAGAGGGGTCAGGCGTGACAACAAGCATCTGGTTGCCCCACGGCTCGCTTTTTGGCTGAGAGTGCGAACTGGTTTTCTTGCCTCGGACAAGGGAGAACCATCTCAGGACTGCTGTACGGGCCGGAGGAGCGTGTCCATCGGGCATCTTGAGTGAATGTCGGGGGAGGAGGGGGATGTCGCTAGAACCAGGAACGTGGAGCCGAGGACGGACGAACAGAGATTGCAATCGAGCTGCTAGAATCTGAAGTATTCGCTCTTAATACAAGAAGAATAAACGGAGATTTATGTGAGAGTCGTCGACCGAAAAGAGGGGGTAAGATTTGGGCGATGTGGGATGAAAATATATGGGTTCGGGGGGACGTACTAGGAAAAAAAATCTATGGAGATGGCTTCCGGGTAAGCAATAAGCATAATTGCTGTGGGAGTGGCCAGGGTCGGCATGCTAGGGCACAGAAGAACCTGGACATACGTGGGCGCCAACGGAGACCCTGCCCAGGTGCAGAGGAAACGCGTTAACCGCAAGCGCAGACCCCCGTCAACAACAGGCAACGTAGTTCCACCTCCGCGTTAACCGCAAGCCGTAGACCCCCGTCAACAACAGGCAAAAGTCCCGCCTCCTGGAAGGCTCTAGGCTCGTCTCCGGCCCGATGGTGGCCTCGAACGCGATCGTCCCAACCTACTGGAGGCCATGATAAGGTTCTCAACCGCTGAATCCAGGGTACCGGCCTTGACTCCGGGTCCGCCGTAGTCCGTGCTCTTCGGTTCCTCGCGGTTGGGACTCAAACGTTGCCAATTTCCATGGCAATTGCCCTATGGCATGGCCCGCCCTTCTTTCTTCCACGTGGGCTGAATCGGTAAACGGTGAGTTTCACGTGGTGAGCTTCCACGCGGGCCAAACCGGTAATCGGACTGGTTTTCCCGTCGTGAGGCAGACCGAGTGATTAAGCACGTGCCTAGAGGAACCGATTTTCATACCTAGGGGGATGTCGGCGGGGGTCCCTCCAGGGGAGAACGGGCACATATAAGTACACTCGCACTGGTGGACAGGGGCTAGGACCAAGCGCGTATCACCCCTCTAACCACCCTTTCGCAACTGAAGGTTCGTCCAGAGTTAGAGTTAGCCCCCCTTTCTCTCCAAATCATCGGCGCGAGCACGCGGATGCCTCAGATGACGACGACTGCGAAAGCAGCATGAGGTATTCGCCGACTGACGCTTGTCTGATGCGTCCTCAGTCGAGCAATCCGATGTTAAATACAGCGAGTGCCCCTGAACCTTTTGGTTAGTTCCACGGATCCCGTTCCAATTTGGGAAATACAACCCCCACACCGCATGCACGGAGCATTTGAGTCTGAGGGGCTTTCGATAGATTTGAATAGATCCCGCCGAGGCGCTGATCCGGGAGGGAGGGCTAAGTGTGTGTTGGGATACCCGATTAATTAGAGAAAAACGTAGGAGATTTTTGCTTGCCGACAGAGATGCCATGAGGCTGGCTCGGAACGTGGTATTGCCACGCCAAGAAGGTCTCTCTTCCATCCTTCGCTCTTAATCCCGCATATGGCACAGATGCAATGAGTTACGAAATCACGGCTTCTGGACGTCTCCCAGGTCCTTATCTGAGGACGTTCTAGGCTTCTGTCGAGGCTGGTCCAAATGATTGATGGATGTGTCGTTTCTCCTGTTGTTGGAGCACACGTCGTCCCGGTGTCCATCTTGGATGGATCCTTCGCGAAGAGCCCACGTCGAGGCTTTGCTTGACAAAGATGGATATACGCCCGTAGCTCAGCTTTCATGCGCGGGAGGGCGGTCTGGCGTTTTTATATAGCCCTTGGAATATCGACCGCCAGAGTGAATCGTATACATTGTCTCGGCCATAGAATCGGCCCGAGAATGCCGCGGCTGGGTAGTATAGATGTACGCTTGGACGGCTGCCGGTTATAGGGTAGTTTTCTACCTTGGTTCGTGTCCCTGAAACAGGTCAATGCCAGTCGGTGAAGACAAATATCGAAGGAGAAATATCTGCCGGCCGTCATGACCCACAGTTCAAAAACGCAAGGACACCTGTGTTTAATGTACCAGATCGGGTAGCTTCTTGCACTGCTATCGAGCCATCCGTCAATACGTGTCGCTGACACCAGGCGCAAGGCCATTCACGATCATGTTGGGTTAGGAGTTGATATTGGATGTGTGGATGGGGTGACAACCGGAAGTGTTGCACCCCACATAGAATGCTTATATATCAAGATATAAAAGTAAAGATATTATGTATGCTTTGAAAAGACCTCACGGGTCTATACATTGCTCTCGTAAAAGGGACTTCCAAGGTTACATATAAACTCGCATGGACGACGACCACCCTAAAATCGGACTGCAAGGGCTAAGTGCTTCCTTGATCATTCCGACATTGCAGTGTTCTGCGTGGGTTCAGCTTTACATGTAGTATTTCGCGAGCTAAGCGCCGAAAACACATATTCTCAAGGTAACAATAGGTGTGATAATGTTTGCATAAGCATGGTTCGCACCACCCAGCTGCATCCTACCCGCGCACCCGCTCCCACAGGTGTGGGGGACCGTCCCAGAAATGGACGTCTCGACCATGAGTGTAGGAGTCCGCCCCGTTAATTGAACGGTGAGAACAAAGGGCCTTCAGCAATACCAGATCTTACTCGACTCACCCCCCCTTTCTTTCCTCCTTCTCCCCCCCCCCTTTCCATATGGTTTGCCTTACTTGGTCATGGCCCCCTCCAGCCTGCCCCTATCTACCAGTGTGTGAAGCAAACCAGTTATTATCATCTATATGCAGGCCGTGAATTCCTGCCTGACGAGTGTTAGGATGGAGGGAACGGTAGGGCTAACTTGAGCTGGGCTGTACAATCCTCGAGAAAGTTTGCCATCTGGTCCTGCCCACATCCCGTTGATGGGAGCTGCTCTGATGCGTGCCTGTGGGCGATTGCACCTTGCTATACGGGATGCTTCCGCGAGAAATGCCATCCTGACCGCTAGTTTTATCACGGCTCGACTCGGAGGGAGGGTAATGACGGTGATAGTACACTGACCGGAGGAGAGGGGCACAGCCGACTTCCTGGTCCCTATGTAAACCTGCAGAGCTCGGCGTATCACTCCCGGCTTCACAAACAACCTATATCACACACTGACGGAGATCTGGGGTCCCCCATGTGCCCTACCCATAGCCCGTCACAGAGCCCGGGATTCGGGAGCCGGGATCTAGGATATCCCTTGCTTCTTTCCGGGGTGAAAACATCGGAAGCGGTACGATATGACCCAACTCGACGCCGGGGTTTAGCGGAGGTTGGGTGGGAAAACTCCGTCCGACCCCTGGGCCTGTGCAAGTGATCAGCTCAATAGCGCCATCATTGTTATTGATATGGCGCTCATCTCGTGGCTGGCCCCGGGTCCTGCCCAATCAAACTGCTTGTTCTCACATCCAGCCATTAAGGGCTCTCTAATCCTGTCACAGAGGGCTTCTTGACGGCAGCTACTCTTGCCCAGTCATCTGTGAGGTCGACTAACGACTTCAGCACTTCGATTGCATTCACCTGTGAGTCCATGCCTAGGCTTAATTCCCGCTATGTCTGAGTAGTGAGCGGTCTATATAAGTCTAAGGTATAATAGCACAAGGAAGGCTTGGTGTTTGAGGTCTCAATATCGCCCATGTACCACAAGTCCTGAATCAGAAAACGGTATACTTGGGCCCGATACATACCGATATTCTGGCGTAGGTAGACTGGTCACCTTCCCTCCACCCTCACTCACCCTCTCTGTACACACTGCGGCGTCTTGACAGGATGCAAGCCGTGCGTGAAACAGTTCCCTGGTAGTGTGTTGGAATTCTACATGTTACTCTATGTCAATCCACGCCGGTATTAACGTACAATCTTCACCTGGGGGAATATACGGTCCCTCCCTAACCGGGCCAAATCACCCTGTCCTTACATCCCTCGCACTCGTTCAGCCAAGTCCGAGTCCACGACCCGGCGCCTTTCGATTGCCTCTTTCTTCCCTTGCTCCTTCGTACACCTTCCATAGCGGAAATCCATCCTCCCCGCCCACCCCCTTTTCAACACCAAATACTCGTACCACAGCTCAAAAACAAGGAATCATTACCCTCTCCCTCAGCCATCCGAGGGCCGGGGGGAGGAAAAAAAATAAGTGGTACACGAAAAGACGAAAAAGAAACCCTACCAAAATCCCGGAATATTTCGACGAATTCAGGGTTGTGGGAGGGATGGGAAATCGATTAGAGAGTGGAGGGGTCCATTCGGGCAAAGAGGTCCGCCGCGCGGAGAGACGTCTAGTCGAGTCCGACGGTCGGGGGCATGCCGGAGTCGGATGACTCCTCCGCGTTCGCGCCGATCTTGAGGGTGGGGTCGGCGGCGATGATCTCGGCGAGGATGTCTAGCACTTGCTGCTGGGGGGTTAGCGTATGTTGCGTTGCGTATAGGGGATGTATGTTTATGTTGCTGTAAACGGGTGGAGGGAAGGGAGCTTCGTACCTTGGACACGGTCTGATCGTAGATGCCGATGAGGTCACCAGGGGAGGGGTAGACCTTGAGGGCCCTGTAGAAGGCGAAAGCCGATTCGAAGAGGGAGTTGGCTAAAAAAAAAAGGGAGAACTGGGCATTAGTACATGTTGACACGTCGACTGTCTTTGTCCGCATGCTCCTCAGCCGGCTCCATCAAGACAGGGATATAAACTCACGATCAGAGCTCAGGACCTCTCCCTTGGAGACTTGTTCCATAAAGTACATCTCCTTCTCGGAGGGGTCCTGGGGGAAGCCCTCGGCCACGGCCGCCGCGACGGCGTCCTTGACCTTTTGCCGCTGGTGGTGCGAGTGCAGCTTGGCCTCCTCCTTTTCGTTGCGCGCCGCCAGGCGCTCGTTGCGGCGGAGCTCGCGGCGGAATGCGGGCTGGCTACGGCGCTTGTAATCGAAGTAGGCTGCGTATGCTGTTGTAGGGAAGGGTAGTCCGGTTAGTGAAAGTGTCGAGGGGCAACATGATCCCGAATCAAAGGGAAAGGGGGAGGGGGGAACATCGGGCTTCAAGGGGGAAGGAGGACGAACCTAGGAGCCCGGTGACGGCGGTGGCGACGGAGGCCGTCACGATGGTTGATGCTTGTACCATGTTTGCGGGGATGTGGTGTTGGTGTTGGTGTTTGGTGGAGAGAAAGTCGTGGATATCAGGCGGACGAGAATCGATCGAAAGCTCTCAAAGCTCGATGTTGCGTCAGTTACTAGTGTCGAAAAAAAAAAGAGGTAGAAGAAACGGAAGCTCCGTGGGTTTGCGTTAAGGGAGTGAATAATGATAGCTCGGGCGGATTAGAGAGGATTGCGAGGCTCCGGCCGGAATATAGAGGAAACTATATTGTTATGCTTCGTTTCGTTCGGGATGCAAAGCACATGTGGTGACGAGAACCGGATTTTTTGTTTAGCTACGTAGGAGTGCCAGTTTCCAGCGCAGAGGTTCCCAAGATTTTTCTTCGCGCGATTCCGGGATTGAGCCGACGCACCCACACCTGGTCGGTCCACTCTTGCTCTGGAGTGCACAGCCAGTACATTACATTACACTGGACAGGGAGTGGGTGGGTCGTCTCAATGGCCGTGTCACGTGGAAGATAGATCCACTGTCTCATACGTACTCGAGCTTGACTTGACACGGGACAAGCCAGATCCACCGAAGCCAAGGCCAATCGATCTTGGACTCGAGCTAATAGCTCTGGCCAGCTTCGCACCGATAAGCCATCCTACAACTGACGCTACCCCAGGATCGGCTGCACAGCACCTACAATCGGAGAGGCCCCGAACCATCCTAATCCTCACCTATTCTTGCTCAAAAACTACGGCGGCATGTCCGACGACAGAACCAAGATATCCCTACGCAAGGGCGGGAAGCGAAAGGGCCGCTCGACGATCAACACGAAGCAGATATCTGCCCCGATCAGACAGGATGTCGGCCTACCACCGGGAGCGCCGCCAATTCCAACGCAGCCCGATCCGCGTCGACGTCCGGCACCCCCAGGAGGGGGCAAGGTCAGTCGCCGTAGCCCCGCCTCTCGACACACACCCTCTTGCCCCTCTCTTGGACCCCGTAACTGACCCCGTACTAGACTTCCGACTTAGTCAAACGCCGGTACTCGACGCGATTTAACAATGGGCAGGTTCCGAACTTCGATCCATCAGTCCCTCCTATGCCCAATGTGGCCTCCTTCGACCGGCAACCCCGAGGGCCGGGCCGCGACTGGGCTGGGGATAGGGATCAGTCGAGGGGTCGCGCCGACCGCGACCAGTCTCAGGATCGCAGGCCTCCCCCGTCCAGGGGCGGCGGCGGTGGCGTCCCGACTATCGATATGAAGGCGCTCCGCGACCCGAAGCTCAACGCCGACCAATGTTAGTCGCTACCGGCACGGCTCGCTTGTACAAGAAACCTGCTGACATAGCCCCCCCTCTCTAGACGTTGCCGAGATCCTTGGTGATGTTGACGAGGACGGGATTCGGGACTTCGAAGCGACTCTGGGAAAGCTCAAGGCGCGGGCAGCCGCGGACCTCCAGCAGAGCGTCATGCAGAACCGCACGCAGTTCATCAAGATCAGCAAGGAGGCCGAGAAGCTCAAGGGCGAGATGCGGACCTTGAGGAACTTGATGTCAGATTTGAAGGCAAATACGACGGCGTTGCGGACGGCCACCGCCGGGTCCGGCGATGCCGCGTTGGATGGAGAGTTTTCGGCGGGTTTGAGCAAGCGGGATAAACGAAGCTCCGTAGCGGATAGGAGTGCGCTATGGAACTCGCAGATGCAGGTATGTTTGTCGAGAACAACCCCCCCCCCCCAAACTCGGCTACAGCTTCGACGCGTCTAGGTGCTAACGGCATGGCAGGCTTTGTTCAAAAACGTGGAAGGGTCTCAGAAATTCCTGCCCAGCTCCTCTGGCAGGCATGTAATCCAGAATGCCGGCCCCTGGATCGAGCTGGACAACGCCACCTATAGGTCTCGCCGTGCCATGCAGATCTTTCTGCTAAATGACCACCTTCTGATAGCGTCGCGCAAGAAGAGAAAGGTGGATGGCCCGGGCGCTGAAGCACGGGGCCCCATGTCTAAGCTGGTCGCCGATCGCTGCTGGCCCCTTTTAGACATTGAGATTGTCGACATGGCGGGCTCGAGCGACTCCTCGTCGACTCGCAACAAGCTGGCGGACGCCATCATGGTGCGTGGCATGGGCCAGGAGTCCTTCATTTACCGGACGGAGAAGTCGGAGGACCCGGAGAAGGGAGCCCTGATGCTGAACCTCAGGAAGGCGGTCGAGGAGCTCCGCAAGAGCCTCCAGTCTGAGATGGAGGCGAACAACAAGGCGAAGGAGACTATCAATTACTTCGCCTCGCGCGACCCGGGCCTCCTACAGAAGACGGAGCTCCTCGAGACGCTGTCGGACATCAAGGACATGCTCATCGAGGTGGACGGGAAGCAGCAGAACCTACGATGGGTGGAGAGCCAGATGGACGAACTCGACATCGACATCGCGCTGCAGAACTTTGAGCCCGCGGTGGCGAGGGTGGGGAAATTGAAGGGGCTGGCGCGCGGCCTACGGAGCAATGTCGTGGCGCAGGACTTCATCAACTTCAAGGTGGAGGAGAGGTGTGTCAGGCTTGCGGGGCTGATCACACGGGATCTGACCGCCACGCACAATGAACAGAGCAAGACAAAGAGGAACGTTGAGTGGTTGACGACGCTCGGGTTCGAGGATAGTGCGAGGGAGGCCTACTTAGCTGCCCGTAGCGACACTATCCAGAAGAGGTCGAGGTAAGTTTCGGAATCCACGCTGCTACTCGGCTATCTGAAAGGGGCTTTGTCAGGCAGTTGCTAACAAAACATTCTCTCCACAGGCAGTGCATCTTCCAGGGCGACCTCCCCCGGTACATCTGGGAGGTATCGTACGTCTACTTCATGATCATACGCAACACAGCGCTCTGTTTCCAGGCGTGCTTCCCGCCCGCCACGATGAGTGCCTGCGTCGCGTGGGCCAAGGCGGAGGTCGAGGCCTTCAACGTCATCCTCGCGAGACAGCTCAGTGGCACAGAATCCAGTAGCGAGGTGTGGAAGCAGTGCATGGACCAGGCGCATGACCACGCGAGGTTGCTCTCTGACGTGGGGCTTGACTTTAGGAATCTTGTCGGGAGGGAAGCTAAAGGGGAGGAACCTAAGGCCGTTGGCGGGCTCGGCTTAAAGTAGGTTTCCGCACTCGTGTATATATTTGAGGGTACTTTTGGCTATTCGTATATCGATTTTGCCTGCCTGTTCGTTTTATATCGTTCTCGCTCTGCCAAGGCAGACTATTTCCCCCCCCTAACGGCTCATCCGTATTTCTATGAGAGCTGGTGTTGCTTCTATCTAACAACAATGGCATCTTGTTCTGTACCATATATCATGTGCATGTAGGAGTATTGCTAGGTGGCACGTGACTCGGGCTCTTGAGATGGGAGTTCCAGCAACTTCCATACTTTGCCCACCAGAACCCAAAAGCATAGAAGGGTAGGAAAGGGCGTGGATTAATTGAAAATCTCCTCTCAAGATGATTGATGAAATACTGCGTGGTTCAGCCAAAAAAACCGGAGTCGTCGTGCAATTCGCGTCGAGTCTCTCAACTCATGAAGTGCGGATTGGTTCTTCTCCAGCTCAACTTGTACCTTGACGCGCAAATTAAGTAGCACGGTACTTGCTTACCGCCACCCACCACACCCAACCCGGAAAGATCGGGCCTAGTCCCAAAACCCCCAAAGGAGGTTCCAGTCCCTATTACTACTAGCTTTGGGCCCATCCGTCTCTCGCCATTCTCGACACAACCACGACGCGAGAGACAACCATACACCCTCACACGACTCACTCCCCCCCCGTACCCGTCCCCGCGTCACAGCAGCATCAGCGACGGTTGGACACCGACCGACGAAGCCGAAACTTTTCAATCCCCGCGACATATTAACTGCGTCCCTCCGCTCGGCGGCCCAGAATTCGAATCCACTCCCCCCCGACTCGAGCAAATCGCCGCCCCGCCCCGCCCCCCACCTCCACACCTTCTCTACTTCCCACTTCATCCTCATCTGACGTTCTTTCCTCTGACGGCCAAGAATGGATACCGCAATGGAGGACGTTGGCCGCGTGCCTGTTGACATCGAGCCGATGGCGAGCCTCGAGCCGACCACCATACCGACCCTCGATGGGTGGATCGAGGGACTGATGGCCTGCAAGCAGCTCTCAGAGCTTGATGTGCAGAGGCTCTGCGAGAAGGTGCATTTCCCCCTGTCTTCATCTAGCTTGTCACCCCGATGTCTCGGCAGAGCTGGCAATGGTTTTTTTTTTCTCGGGCAGGCATCGATATTCCTTGGTTGTCGGGATAAACCATCGTGGATGATAGCCTCAGCCTCTCTGCCTCGGCCTCCCCTCCTGTTTCGGCAGTTTCCTCCGACTGCTTTTGTTGTGGTTGCTGATAGGTGATGATTAGGCCCGAGAAGTACTGCAAGAGGAGTCGAATGTACAACCAGTGGTATGTTCTATGCCGCCTCTATCTTCCTCGCCGAATATCCCTGGCTGCAGGCGTGCGGAGGGAAGGTCAGGCCAGAGCTGACCCCCAATCAGAAATGCCCCGTCACCGTGTGCGGAGATATCCACGGCCAGTTCCACGACCTGATGGAGCTGTTCAAGATCGGCGGCCCCAACCCCGATACCAACTACCTCTTCATGGGTAAGTCTAGAAGTCTATCGCCTCGGCCGGGGAGGGGGGGGACAAGGCAAAACCGTCCCTAACTAACCACCCGTGCAGGCGACTACGTCGACCGAGGCTACTACTCGGTGGAGACCGTCACACTCCTCGTCGCTCTCAAGATCCGCTACCCCCAGCGCATCACCATCCTCCGAGGAAACCACGAGTCGCGCCAGATCACCCAGGTCTACGGCTTCTATGACGAGTGCCTTCGCAAATACGGGAACGCCAACGTTTGGAAGTACTTCACCGATCTCTTCGACTACCTCCCCCTCACTGCCCTAATCGAGAACCAGATATTCTGTCTGCACGGCGGCCTGTCGCCTAGTATCGACACGCTCGACAATATCCGCGCGCTCGACAGGATCCAGGAGGTGCCCCACGAGGGCCCTATGTGCGACCTGCTGTGGTCCGACCCCGACGACAGGTGCGGGTGGGGGATCTCGCCCAGGGGTGCGGGTTACACCTTTGGCCAGGACATATCGGAGGCCTTCAACCACAACAACGGCCTGACACTGATTGCGCGCGCGCATCAGCTGGTCATGGAGGGCTACAACTGGTCCCAGGACCGCCATGTGGTGACCATATTCTCGGGTATGCCTCTTTGTTCTCTCTTCGTATATGAGATCTGACGGGATTGTACGCTGACTGCCTTTGAAGCGCCGAACTACTGCTACAGGTGTGGAAACCAGGCGGCCATCATGGAGATTGACGAGCATCTCAAGTACACGTTGTAAGTTTGGGCCCCGGAGCGGTTTAGTTCATCGTACCCTCTAAGCTATATATACTAATTGTGCTCGCGCAGCTTGCAATTCGACCCCTGCCCAAGGGCTGGTGAGCCCATGGTGTCGAGACGTGAGTCCCCCCCCCAACCCTTTTCCTTTTCTTTCTGTTGGTAATCTAATCACCATTCTAACTACCCGCGCAGGCACGCCTGACTACTTCCTGTAATGACTATAATACCCCCGATTCCGCGGCCAGCAACTGCAGCTTCATTCTAAAACAAAGAAAACGGCTCTGTTCCTCCCGGATATGCCTCTCCCGCCCACGCGCACTAAGACAAAAATAAGAAGAGTTGAGGATAAAACGTGATTGTCGGATAACGTCGGCTTCTCTTTTTTGGGTTTGAACCCCCGTGTACCTGGTACTGTGGCCCGTACGTACGCAGTTACGGGATTACATGTTTTCTGGGGAAGTGGAATGTTTGTGTGCTAGGGGGAAGGCCTGAGATGGGATGGGAACTGCTCACGTACAAGCGAAACACACATGGTCACGACGTGTCTGCTCTAGATCGTTTTCTTTGATGTTAATAAATTGCAGCTTTGGCCGCTGTTGAAGACCCGTTTCACCGTCTAAGACTGAGGTTCTTCTAGTCATGGTTCATTCAAGACCCCGTAGAGTGGTGTTTAGTATCTGTACCGGTTAAGGCCCATCTTGCTCATCTTCTCCCCCTTGCATAGGACGACGCGAGGGAAGGGGTGAAAAGGGTTGGATCCATGCGTTGGGAAATCATCAACAGAATATCATGGGACCGCTGTACTCATCTATACAAGGTTCGTTTTTGCATTCATGGAGGGGTATTCTAAACAGGGGAAAGAGGGAATATAGGAATATACAAACGGGGACTCGCCGCGTGCTCCTTTTCCTGACGATACCTAAGAAGCGATACTCCCCACCCCCTTCAACCGAAGGTACACGTCCGTCCCCCACCCGTAAAGACTCTGCACAGCAATTCCACCCCCGAAGTACTCCGCGTACGCGCGGCTGAGGGGCAGCCCGTACCCAAGCCCGGCCAGCGAGCTAGCGCCGGCCCCCGCGGAGGAGATGGCGGCCAGCCCGTCGCCGCTGCTAGACCCGGGGAGCTCGTCGTCGGCGGAGAAGGTGGTGAAGGAGTAGGACCAGATGCTGGGGAGGGCGGTGGGCGATATACCGCCGCCGCGGTCGCGGATGCGGATCGTCACTCCCGAGGCGTTGTCGTCCAGGGGGATTATTGAGTGGCGGTGGGACGACGGCGGCGCAGCGGATCCCGGGTGGTTTCCGCCGGGGGCTGCGAAGGCTGGCGGGTCGGGGGAGGCGGGCTCGGGCGCTATGGTAACGACGATCGGTTCGGACGCGGTGCCGTTCTCGATTGTGGCGCGGAAAGCGTTCTTGAGGAGCTCGGTGATGATGTACTCGAGGTGCATGGGGACGAAGGCAAAGGTGGCGTCGGGCTCGCCGTCGATGACGACGCGGGGCCGGATGCCGTACCTCAGCTCGCAGATGTCGGCGACCCAGTCTGCGCACAGCTCGATGGTGGTGGCGGGGCGGAGGGAGGTGTCGATGACGCCGATGTAGCTGGGGTGCTCGGTGCGCATCCTCGAGCGGGCCGAGGGGTCGGAGTGGGGCTGGCTGCTGTCGTGCAGGGCGATGTGCTGCTCGGCTATGAGGCGGGTGCCGATGCGCATGCGGAGGTGCTCCTCGAGGAAGCGGGTGACGTCGGGCGGGGAGATGTAGCGCCTGCACTCGAGGAAGCCCCGGGCGAGGATGGGGATGGTGTCGGCGTGGGTGTTGACGAGCTCGGCGAGGGCCGAGGTGAAGCGGATCTCGGAGTCGAGGTCCGTGATGGTCGGGTGGTGGGGGTCGTACCACGGGAGGAGGGTGGAGAGGGAGTGGAGGTAGTTGTTGTAGATGCGGTTGATGTTTGGGTTCGAGACGACGATGTAGGGGAGGTTGCGGAGGGCCTGGATGCGGTGGGCGAGGCGGACGGGGACGAGGGAGAGGGCGAAGTTTGCGGAGGAGAGGAGGGCCTCTTCGGAGAGGGGGGGCCGGCCGTGCCTGGAAGATATCACTGCGGGTTAGGAACCTGGGGACCGGGCGCTGTATGCGAGGGGGGGGGGGAGAACATGAGGTGGAGAGGGGGGAGGAGAAGGGAGGGCGCTTCTTACTTGACTAGGTCGGCGAGGCTGAGGGGGTGCAGGTCGGCGCGCACGAGCTCCGCCAGGTCGCGATCCTCTACCGGGCGCGGAGCGGGCGGGAGCGGACCGCCGGAACTGGCTCGCGATGTTGCGGCTGAGAACCTCCGGCGAGGGGCGGCCGCGAAGACGGCATTAGCCGCGGAGGCCCTGCGCACGCGCAGGAGGTGTATTGGTCTTGATAGAGCCTTCATGGCGACATTAGAGTGTGTGCTGACCTGGGTCGAGGAAGGTCGGGCCAAGGGTGGTTCACGGGGTGGAAGGTGGAAGGAATATGGATGTATGGGTATGTGTGTGTATGTGTGAGTGAGTGATTGAGTGGGGGGATCTAAACCAATGGAGCAATTGGTATTATGACGTGGGTCTGGAGGCGGAAACAAGCGGGACAGTACTCGGCTTAGTATTACTCACAGGGGAGATTGTAGAACCTCGTTTGGCCCCTCCGCACCTTAGCGCGGGGATTGGGCGTCCGTCCTTGGGAGCTTCACGACCTCGGCTACGCCTAATATATTTTGCTTTTTTTATCAGGATCTTGTTTTTGCGTGTACAGGTAGAAGTGCGAGAAAATTACCTCCTGCTCTTTGGTGTGGTAGGTCAGATTCCGTCCCAGGAGACGCAGACCACCACTACCACATAGTTAGAAGGAGGTAAATGTACTGACTAATATAACGGCGCACCAACCAGACCAACTCGTACGAAGAGTGAACCGTTATACTTGTCCAAACACCCTTTACCACCTACTCACTGGGGAAGGTGGGGTACCGCCATTATCGTAGTTCTCCGTCCGTGATAAAGCACCTGAACACTGGAGAGCCAGATGGAGAGGTATTGACTACAGATCACTTGGACATCTGCAGGTTTGATGGTACATGTATCTGGTGAAACATGCAACTTTAAAGTCAGACTCACGGCTCATGGGATGCTGTCAGTAATAATATTAAGTAGGTCCCTTCCTATGCTTGCTAGACTAATACCGATCCTCCGCCGATGTTCCCGTCGGGCGCTTTACTGGGTAGTGACCTTTCCGTCGAGCTCTACGGCCTTAACATGCTCGTTCGAGTCCAGTGTGTTGACGCTTCCCTCGGGATAGGTGACACTGTAGTCCACGTTACTGTTATTAGCACCTTTAAACTGTGACGCTCTTGAGAGCACCAGGCAACTTACGAGAATGCCTTGATCAACGAATACTCGTGGCCGATCGTGCCCCCCTGCGAGACGGCGAGGTCCTTCGCCCTATACACGGAGGGACCTGGTTAGTGTCGGGCAGGAGCCGGGGGCCGGGATCTGGAAGCCTAGATTTTAAGCGTGGGACATGGATATGGACGTACTCCTTGATTTGATCGGGGGTGGCATCGTCCTTCAGTGATACCTGAGGAGGGAAGTCAATCAGTCAGCGGATGGATGCTACTAGAGATGTAAGCCGGGCACGGCGGTTCAAATCCACTAACAATATAGGTAGGCATGGTGAGAGGTTGGAAACTGTGAAATTGCCGGAGATCGAAGGATTTTGTCTGAGACGAAGATGGCGATGATTGTGTTGGTGATGATGGTGGGAAGCGGGCCGCCGGGAGGAGTGGGTGTCTGACTCTCTTTATACACGCGAATGCCGAAGCGGTCTTCATCCCTCCTTTAGTCCTTCGTCGAAGCTGACGAAATGCAACACGGGCAAGGCAGCAATATCGGGACGAAATACTACATGTAGGTACAAGTGGGCGCTAAGACAAAGTACCTTCCCCTTCCCGTCTTGTACGATCTAAGTGTTCCTGTTCCTGTTCCTGTTCCTTTCGTTTCGTGACATTGCGTGCGTCACGAAGGCGTGGCTGGGTCCCTTGACCATGCCATTCCATACGTCATTACCCTCTACTACAAGCGTGATACGTGTATGTCGCAATAGGGAAAGGCTTGGTAATAATAGGCTGCCTCTCCAGGAGCATGGCGGACCCGGTTACCCTAGCTTACATCTGACGTTTTACCTTCGTCGGGGATTGCCGGTCGGATGCCACTCCTCACCACTATATTTGAGCCGTGGACAGGCTCAATTAAGAAGGAGGTATCATCGGGGACTACACGGCCGAATTACCCCTTTCAGGCATGATTAGAGAAACAATCTTCTGTCCCACTGACGGTTCTTTGGAGCGTAAGTAGCCGATGAGAGAGGGGGAAGGTGGGCATGACAAGCGTCTCGGGAAAAGGCGGGGTCTAGCCAGAGTGGGGCGCCATAGTGGGGACGACGGCGATGAGATCTTATCGATAAGGAGATAAGATAAGCAGTGGCAGGAATTTTTCTACAGGGTACTTGGTACTCGCAACGAAAACCTCCTCGCCAGAAAAGTATCTCCAACCGACTATCCTCAGTTAGTTGTCTGCCAACCATGGAGGAACAGGTCCATAAGCCTCACCGAAAGGCGAAGGAGAAGAAGAAGCAGACGGGTGGTAAGCTCCAATAGTCCACCATAATCCTCTGCCGAACGCCCAGCTAACCAAGCAAACCAGAAAACCCGAAAGCCTTCGCCTTTGCCAACCCGGGCAAACTCCAGAAGCAAGCTGCGCGGTCGCACGATGTAAGTGTCTCTTCCCGTTTCTCTATTCATAAGGCGTCTTATGACTGCATGATATTCTAATCGCTCTCTTGCCCCCAGATCAAAGAGAAGCGCCTCCATGTCCCTCAGATTGATCGCCTTCCCGAGGATGCGCCTCCGCGCCTCGTCGCCATCGTCGGCCCGCCCGGCGTCGGAAAGACTACCCTTCTTAAGTCCCTCATCCGCCGATATGCCAAGGAGACCATGTCAGAGCCACAGGGTCCCATAACTGTCGTCACCTCCAAGAAGCAGCGCCTGACCTTCATCGAATGCCCGAACGAGCTTGAGGCCATGGTGGACATCGCCAAGGTCGCCGACATCGTCCTCCTCATGATCGACGGAAACTACGGCTTCGAGATGGAGACTATGGAATTCCTCAATGTCCTCGCCACTACCGGAATGCCTGGAAACGTCTTCGGCATCCTCACCCATCTCGATCTATTCCGAAAGCCCCAGGCGCTGAAGGATGCGAAGAAGAGGCTGAAGCGCAGGCTGTGGACCGAGCTATACCAGGGCGCACACCTGTTCCACCTCTCTGGTGTGCTCAATGGGCGATACCCCGACCGTGAAATCCACAACCTGTCTCGGTTCCTCTCCGTCATGAAAAACCCTCGGCCCCTTGTCTGGAGGAATACGCACCCGTACACCATGATCGACAGCTTCCGGGACATCACCCATCCCACCAAGATCGAGGCGGACCCCAAGTGCGACCGCTCCATAGTGTTGTCGGGATACCTCCGCGGGACAAACTTCTCGGCAACCGGCCAGCGCGTCCATATTCCTGGCGTTGGCGACTTTACCATCTCCAATATCGAGGCGCTCCCCGATCCATGCCCGACCCCTGCCACTGAACAGGCGATAGCCAAGGCCACCGGTAAAACGGGCCGGCGGCGTCTTGACGAGAAGGAGAAGAAGTTACACGCCCCTATGTCGGATCGGAGCGGTCTCAAGATCGACGGCGACGCCATCTGGATTACTCGCGAGAAGGGATTCACCTTCAACAAGGACGACGAGGATAGGGAGCTAGGCGAAGGTGAAGAACTTATTGTCGGCCTCCAGGCTGAGCGCAGGCTACTGGGCCAGACCGAGGACGGTGTCCAGCTCTTCAAGGACGGCGAGAAGATCGACCAGTCCGCGCTGGAAGCGGAAAGAGACGAGGAAGCGCAGTCTGGCCGGAAGTCTCACCGCAAGCCTCGTTTCGCGGCGCAGAATGCCGAAGACCGTGAGGAGGACGATGATCTGGAGGACGAGGAATTGGCGAGTGGTGATGATGGAGAGGGGTCTGACGTGGAGACGGAGTTCAACGAAGGGAAGCTGGGGAAGCTGTTCCGCAACGGCCGAGACGATAAGACCGATGCCGACGACCTAGCCTTCGCCGACAGTGACTCCGACCTCGGCTCCATCTCGGATGTGGAAGAGCTAAACGAGGAGGATGGGGACGACTTCGATGAGGAGGAGGAGTATGATTCGGACGAAGAGGCCGCAGCTCTGCGGTGGAAGGATAACCTTCGCGAAGTGGCCCAGGGCCTTCATGGCAAGCGACCAACCTACCGCACAGCCGATCTCGCGCGGTACATATACGACGACTCCATGACTCCTAGCGATGTCTTGAAGCGTTGGAAGGGTGAGGTCGAGGAAGAGGAGGAGAGCATCGAGGAGGATGACGAGGACTTCTTCCAGAAAAAGAAGACCGAGGTTGAGGACTTCGCCGAGGATAGGCACATTCCCATTTTCGACTACGACGCGCTTGCTACCAAGTGGTCGCAGGAGGACATCATAGAGAGTATCCGTGATCGATTTGCTGCGGTATCCCTGAAGAAGCGCGGTGGCGAGGACGAGGATGGCGATGATGACGAGTTTGACGGCTTTGGCGAGGACGACGAGGACGAGGATGAGGATGAGGATGACGAAGGCGATGGTGTCTTTGAAGATTTGGAGACGGGCGAAGTCCACGGGAAACCGCAAAAACCGGCTGAGGCGGACGACCTGGAGGCCGAGCGAGAGAAGAATGCTCGCCGGAAAGAGGAGCTCAAACTGCGATTCGAGGAGGAGGATCGCGAGGGTTTCCTCAACGATAAGGCCAACGCCAGGCGAGACGCGGGAGTGACGGCGGACGAATTCGGCGAGGACGAGTGGTACGAATCTCAGAAGGCCATGATCCAGAAGCAGCTGGACATCAACAAGGCCGAGTTCGAGCAGCTGGACGAGAGGCAGAGGGTCGCCGTCGAGGGCCTCAAGGCTGGGAAGTACGCCAAGATCGTCATCGAGAACGTCCCGGCCGAGTTCGTGGAGAACTTCAAGCCTTCCGGACCCATTATTGTGGGTGGCCTGACGCCGACCGAGGACAGGTTCGGCTACGTCCAGGTCCGCATCAAGAGGCACCGCTGGCACAAGAAGATCCTCAAGACGAACGATCCCCTGATCGTCTCGCTCGGCTGGAGGCGGTTCCAGACGCTCCCGATCTACAGCATCTCGGACTCGCGCACGAGGAGCCGCATGCTCAAGTACACGCCGGAGCACATGCACTGCTTCGGAACCTTCTACGGGCCCCTGATCGCGCCCAACAACGGCTTCGTGGCCTTCAACTCCTTCTCGGCCAGCAACGCCGGATTCCGGATCTCGGCAACGGGCACGGTGCTCAGCGTGGACGAGTCGACCGAGATAGTGAAGAAGCTCAAGCTCACGGGCGCGCCGTACAAGATCTTCAAGAACACGGCCTTCATCAAGAACATGTTCAACTCGTCGCTCGAGATCGCCAAGTTCGAGGGCGCGGCCATCAAGACGGTGTCCGGGATCCGCGGGCAGATCAAGCGCGCGCTGTCGAAGCCCGAGGGGTGCTTCCGCGCGACGTTCGAGGACAAGGTACTCATGAGCGACATCGTGTTCCTGCGGGCGTGGTACCCCATCAAGCCCCACCGGTTCTACAACCCGGCGACGAACCTCATCGGGTGGCAGGCCATGAGGCTGACGGGGGCGGTCCGGCACGCCGAGGGCCTGCCGACGCCCAAGGACCGCAACTCGCAGTACCGCAAGATCGAGAGGGTGGAGCGGCACTTCAACGGGCTCAAAGTTCCGAAGAAGCTGGCGGCGACGCTGCCGTTCAAGTCGCAGATCGTGGAGACGAAGAAGCAGAAGAAGGAGACGTACATGCAGAAGCGGGCGGTGGTGCTCGGCGGGGACGAGAAGAGGGCGCGGGCGATGGTGCACATGCTGGCGACGATCAAGAACGACAAGGAGGAGAGGAGGAGGGCGAAGAAGGAGGAGGGAAGGAAGGAGTACAGGAAGATGATGGCGGCGCAAGAGGAGAAGAGGGGGGAGAGGGAGAAGAAGAGTAAGGACCAATTCTGGCAGAAGGAAGGGAAGAAGAGGGCTGCGTGGTCGGACCAGGGGGGCGGGGGCAAGAAGCAGAAGAGGTAGGTCGTTGGTTGGGAGGTTATTTAGGAAGTCATTTAGGAGTAATCAATACTATGTATGAGCGCAAGTCTCTGTATAAATTTCGCTGTTCTGTTGGAATACAAGTTGCTATGCATACATGGACAGACACATCTGTCCCGTTATGTAGAAAATCGTTCTTCTCATTATCATTTATCTACTCTTATGTCTGTGAACTACTCGTGGACTTGAATAATACGTAAAGACTTAGATACGGCACTTGATCTCTCTCTCCCACGCATTACTTCTTGACGGCGTTGACCTCCTCCGTCAGTGGCAGGATGTTAGGCAGAGGCCCGACGGGGGTGATGCTCTTCGGGTTGATCTGCAGGTGGCTCTTGGTGTAGTGCCACTTGATGTGGTCGAAGTGGGTGGTCTCGCCGAAGGCAGGGTGGTTCCAGTAGAGGTTGCGCATCCAGTTGTGGATGGCCGGGTAGCCGGAGCGGATGTCGCGGATGTTGCACTTGAAGTGCTGGACGTAGACGGGCTGGAGTTTATGGGTTAGCTGCGTTTCCCATCTCAGGTGGTGGTGGTGGCTATGTAGGTTAACTTACATCGAAGCGGATGATGGTGACGAACCTAAAAGTGAAACATGTCAGTAAACGCCAGGGAGGCAAGGAAGAAAGAGAAAAGGGAAAAGGAAGGGGGGAGGGGAGGGGGGGACGCACAGCCTGATATCAACCTCCGTGAGCGTCTTGCCGAAATAATACGGCCCCTCGCTCTTGGAGAGGTGCTCCTCGACGCGATCCAGCGCCTCGAAGAGCGCCAGCACGTTCCTCTCGTAGGCCTCCTGAGTCGTCGCGAAGCCGGACTTGTACACGCCGTTGTTGATGGCGTCGTACATCCAGCCGTGGGCCTCCTCGATCTGGTCCCTCAGCTCCTCGGGGTAGAGGCGGATGGCGGCGCCGAACTCCTCGGGCACGAGGTGGTCGAACTCGGTGGCTAGCATGCGGAGGATCTCGCTCGACTCATTGCTGACGATGCGGCCCTGGACCTTATCGTAGAGGACGGGGACGGTGAAGCGGCCCGAGTAGGTCGGCTCGGACTCGAAGTAGAGGTCGCGGAGGTGGGTGAAGCCCGAGTGGCCGGGGACGGGGTCCGGGATGACGTTGTCGCCGGGGACAGATTCGTCCGCGGTTACGAAGCGCCAGCCTAAAGAGGCACAGGTGTCAGTCCTATGTGTTCTTTTTCCTGGAAAGAAAGGGGGTTGAACTTACCCTGCTGACCGAGGTGCCAGTGGACGACGGAGAAGGAGATGATGTCCTCAAGGCCCTTCAGCTTCCTCGTGATGAGGGTCCGGTGGGCCCAGGGGCAGGCGTAGGAGACATATAGGTGGTACCGGCCCTTCTCTGCGGGGAACTCGGCGTTCGGGTCCCGCGACACGAAGTTCCGGAAGGAGCTGACCTGGCGCTTGAACTCGCCGGTCTTGTCGTCGGTCTTGACCCAGTCGGTGATGCTCTATAGGTGTGATGGTTAGATCATGATCAATTGCACTGAGCTGTGCAACATATATATGGTATATATCATAAGGTGGGGGAGGCGGGGTAGCTGGGTAGTGAGGGGCAGAATTGGAGAGCTTACCGAAGTCGCCATTGTCTTTACTTGAGTTTGGATTAATGGATTAGTGGTCTTAGGTGTAAGTTTGGATGAGATCTGCTGAGATGCTGGGGCGAGTGTTGCAACTGTTTGGATCGAACGGGTTGTAAGAAGAGGAGCAGGTGGTGTGATGTATATTCGGGTAAGAGCTGGTTGTAGTAGTTGTATTTGTATTCGATTCGCTTGGAGATGCAGGCAGCAGCTGTTTCGACCAATTGTTCTCCCAAGTTGTATGGACATGACTTATGAGAAGGAATTTTAAAACGAGAACAGAAGATATCTAGCTCTATATATAATCTATCTAACGTGTACTTGGAAGGAATTATTCTCCCTCCACATTTTGGTCGATTTGAAGATGTCTCGGATAGCTTACAGCGAGATTTGTCACAACGCGTCCTAAATGTCACTGGTTACTAAAGTTGACATAAGGAATAAAAAAGCACAGCCAACCTGCAACTGATCCATTATGTGACCAGGTTAGTAATACAAGTTGATGGGTGTGGGGTGTCGTCAGTCTGTAATTGCATCATTGCGCAGGATGGCAGGGATGGCCAGTTACTTGTATGGATGGTCCTGGTGACTAAGCTTTTGTCTAATAGCGGGCCGCCTGGGACCGACTGGCTCGTGCGCTCCTTCCAGAATGAATCAGCTCTTTTTGGAGATACCATTCATGGCAGGCGTACCCGGTACCTCGAAGCTCTCTTGATGAAGCTGTGAAACGGAAGTACCCTACCAACGGACTCTCGGGATCAAACCGTACCCAGTACCTTGAAGCTCTCTTGATGAAGCCATGAAGTAGAGGTACCCCCCTACCAACGGGCTCGCGGGATCAAACTCCTCCTGACTTAGCGGGCACCTGCTCGACTTCGCCTCAACCTTGACGCCCACGCATTCCCCAGAAGCCCCCCGAGTTTACCGTCCGCTCGGGGTGAGTTTTTATTCCTTTCCCCGACGCCCGCCCCCCTTTCTTTTTCCCGAGGCACCGCGTCTGAGACTACAAACCATCCCCCCCACCGATCCCGCCCATGGCTTCGGTTGATCGACGAATGCTCCACCTCCGTTTTCCGACCGGCAAGACGGTGCACACTTTCGAGACTCCGGGATCCCGACCTTAGCCGATCCCACCACCCTCGTTTTTTTTTTTTTGTTCTCGAGCTCGACCTTGACCTTTGGTCCGAACCCGACTGGCCAGCGTCTTCACTCCAGCGGAAATAATACGGCCTGATCCCTCGCTATCCTAGCCTGACAGTAGGCACTGCTCCGATATCGCGCGACGACGACGAATACGACACTCTCTTCCCCGCGCTCCGGGGGCCCGCCACTCCGCCGCTATGCTGCTCGTCCACCAGGTCGGTAGCGTCAAGATCGGTGAAGTCGTCCGCTATACAATCACCTACGTCCCCTCGCAGGACCGCATCCTCCCCTCGCCCGAGAAGCTCTTCCTCCGCATCCGCAACACCTCGGCCCTCGTCCTTCGCGGTGCCTTCGTCCACGGGCCCTACACTCTCTCCGTCGCCGCCTATCCCTCCACCTTCGACCCCAACGCGAAGTTCCTGAACCCCCGCCGCCATGGTGTCCCCGAGTTCGAGCCCATGGTCAAGGCCGCCAGCTCCTGGGAGTGCGAGCTCATCGTGCCGGACACCATAAGGCAGGAGGCCGGCGTCGGGAGCCGCACACACCTCGGGAAGGGGCCCGAGCACGACGGCGAGTCGGTGTCGTGGGTCGTCGAGGTTGCGTCGCAGGTCATATTCTCCGGGTCAGCCGCCGTCGGCTTCGAGCTCGTATTGGCCAGGGACAAGAAGTCGCTTGACCTCTCGTCCGCCGCTTCCGCGCCCCGCGGCGCGCAGCCCGGGAAGGTTAGTGACCACCAGGCTGTCGCCGAGGCGAGGCCAGGCCATAGCGACCACCACCGCAACTGCCAGCAAGACCAGGCGCAACCCCGCCCGAACCTCCACGTTCAAACCGCGAGTCACCATGCGCCCCAGCCCAAGGGCGTCTATTCGAGAGCGATCCGCCTAAAAGTAGAGGATACCGCAGCGCTGTGGAACAAGCCGCCGCTACCGCAGTGGCAGGACGTGGATCGGTGCCAGACGGCCGTCTCCGCGAGTGACATGTGCAAAAAGTGCCCTGCTAAGAACGACTCGGGGTCTGACGCGCCTAGGCAGAAGCAGAAGAAGGTGCATCTTGTGGTGCTCTCGCATGGGCTCCACAGTAACCTAGGAGCGGACATGCTGTTTATGAAGGAGAGTATAGACGCCGCGGTGAGGAAGGCGAAGGTGGATGCGAAGATTCGGCGGAGGAGAGAGAAGGCGGAAAAGAAGCGGAAGGCCGGCTCCGCCAAGTCCTCAGAGGCAGCATCGGACCAGGGGAGCGGGGTATCATCGGAGGAGGACCCTGCGGGCGAAGTTAAAGATGCAGAGATAGATCCATCGCGCCAAGAACGCAGCACTGACAGCGGCGAGAATGGGGCAGAAGAAGTAGAGGAGGAGGAGGAGGAGGAGGAGGAGGAGGACGACGACGACGACGACGACGACGACGAACAGGTCATAGTCCGTGGATTTTCCGGGAACGCTATGAGGACGGAGAGAGGCATCAAGTATCTCGGCAAGAGACTTGCGAGATATGTCCTTTCGATGACATACCCCGACCAGCCATACCTGCCCCCCTCCTCGAAGGCTTCGTGGGCATCGCTCTGGACAGATGGCGCCGCCCCGCAGACAAAGGAGAATGGCGAAGCCGACACACCAGGGAATGGTATGGTCGACAATCTGGTGCGCCCCTTCAAGATTACGAGCATAAGCTTCATCGCCCACTCGCTCGGAGGATTGATACAGACGTACGCTATCGCCTACTGCCAGAAGCACTCGCCGGAGATATTCAACATCATCAAACCAATCAACTTCATCACCCTGGCCACCCCTTTCCTCGGCCTCGGAAACGAGAACCCTCTCTACGTGAAGTTCGCCCTCGACTCGGGGCTCGTCGGCCGGACCGGACAAGACCTCGGCCTGACGTGGAGGGCGCCGACACTCGCCCGCAGCGGGTTCGACGCCCTCATGGACATGGCGCAGAAGAAGGTAAAGGGCGACGACCCCGAGTCGAAGCCCCTCCTCCGCATCCTTCCAACAGGGCCGGCTCATACGGCGCTGAAGAAGTTTAGGAACAGGACTGTGTATGGGAACGTTGTGAACGACGGGATCGTTCCTCTACGGACGAGCTGCCTCTTGTTCCTGGACTGGCAGGGCCTCGGCCGCGTCGATAAGGCAAGGCGCGACGCCGGCCTCGTCGGGACGGCCATCAGCCTGGGCTGGGCGGAGTTGACTGGGACCAATCACCAAACCACCCGCCGCGGAGAGCTCCCTCCGGACGATGCGGGTGAGGAGGAAGAGTCTGGGGCTACGACGCCCCTGCAGGAGAATTCTCATATTGTTCCCCTGCCCACGGAGGAAGCCATGCTGGAAGATGACAGGCAGAGCCTGATGGCGGTGGCCATCAGCGCCCCCCTCCGGGACGGATCGGACCAGGCAAACGACGATTCTGGGACCGGCGCATTCGGCGCATTCTTCTCTAACCTGTTCCGCTCTAGCGACGGTTCGAAGTCGCCGACCGCGGGGAGGGCCAAGTCCCCAGGTCTTGCGTCGCCGCAGGGCGCGCCATCAGCGAAACAGAAACTGATATACCGACGCAGCCAGACAATCAAGTCGGAGAGCTCCGGGAGTGTGATATCCTCGGCGCGCTCCCGCGTGACCTCGGGCTCGGAGTTTGACGACGAGACCGACGGGAACGTCAGCGCGCCGCCGCGCACCACCCTCTTTGAGTCGGCGCACGACCTCATAAACCCCGTGATCCCTGAGCTGCAGTACCTCCTGGACCCGGCCAAGCGCCCGCGGACCATCTTCCACGACAGGGTCTATCACCCAGAGGACATACCCCTGGCGCCGGTCAAAAGGCGCCCCACAACAGGCTTGATGCGCCGACGGACGTCACCTAAGCTCGGAGTGACACCGCCCCCTTCACCTCACCCCAAGGGCTCGCAGGAAGATTCCCCGCCGCCCAAGCCCGACGCATCTCCCGAGTCGAGCGAGAAGGGTACGGATGGGGGTCAGCAGTCCAGCATGCGGGTGGAGGAGAAGATAGCCCGGGCCTACCACGCGAACCTCTCATGGCGCAAGGTGCTCGTGAAGCTGGAGCCCGACGCGCACAATAACATCGTCGTGAGGCGCATGTTCGCCAACGCCTTCGGGTGGCCCGTCATACACCACCTCGTCGACGCTCACTTCTCGGACTCGGCGGCCGCTAATATCCCCGACGCCGTGGAGACCTCGGCGGAGAGAGCACCGGCACCCGAAGCGACGACCCCGGCCCCCACGCCTGCACTAGAGCAGGGGCAGGAGAACGCGGGCGGGGAGGCGGAGGCGGCGGATTCCGTGCCGGATATGCGGCTGCGAGGTAAGGCGGCCGAGGGGCCTGACCCTAGGAAGTTCGTCGCGAGGATGGACTCCGTGACGTGGAGCGAGCGGGACTGGGTGGACAGCGAGAACGACTCTGACGAGGGGAGTGGGCAGAAGGGCTGGAATTGGACGGAGAAGATTGTGGGGAAGGGACCGAAGGGGAAGGGACCGAAGGGGAAAGTGAAGGCTGAGGATGGACCTCCTGACCAGGTGAAGGTGAAATGAGTGAAAGCTTTTACTTGTTTTTGGGGGGACGGGAGGAAAGGTTATCGAGGAGCTAGCGGGAGAGCGGAAAAAGGGGGCGGTTAGGGGGAGGAGGGTTGGTTATTGACTTGTTTGCATATCTTGCATGCGACGGCCGATGGGATCTATAGCGGGTTGTTCTATTGCTTAATTCTAATCTTCTCCTTCTTCTACGTTCCTACTTTCCTGTTCTTCTATTCCGTCAGCGGCGTTAGCCCGCCTGTCATCGTGGAAGACTAGTAGCTCCATCATCCCATGGCCATTGAACCGGTCTTCATCTTCCAAGGTAGAAGCTCGACTCGCTACACGGCCTCTCTGCTCCTAAGAGTACGAGAAGAGCGCACCTCGGGTACTGTATGTTGTGCGTTGCGCATTAGGTGATGCGATTTTGAAACTAGTCTCTCCCTACCGAGGAGTGGTTTACCAAGGCGAGACATCGCCGGGTAGCGTAAACTCAAAGGGGAAACAACGACTTATACCGAACAAAGGGCGGATTTGGGGGCACCCGCGGCATCAGGAACGTTCGAAATGAGCATTTCTGTTCTTTATTTCAGTTTCCCTCGAACAAATATCATTGTTTCGCGGCATGGGGGAGCCTTTCCCCGACATTCCAATGCTCCCAACAATAGGGATCCCTTTACGAATAAATAGAAGCCAAACCGTCGCAGGAACCCGAGGGAGGCGCTCTTCAGTTCCCTTAATCCCCGAAATAGCAATCCTCCAAACGCCCCGCAAAGACGCTAGAGGCCAGACTAAAAGGCCGCCGAACTGAGGCTACGTGAAACGACCGACAAGGGATCAATTGCTCCCTTCGAGAAACGCTATCCCTACCTCTATCCGTACCTCATCGTACCGTTGTCACTCCACCGTCTCCCATTCCTTAGAACTTCCCTTTCCCCCCCATCCCCCCCTTTCCCGTCCCTTTCCAGCACCAACCACAGACACAATGTGCCACGGAATAGTAACGCAGCTGTCCTGCGGCCACGTCCTCGAACACATATCCCACTGCCCCCAGTTCAACCCCAGCGACGGCCTCCCCTGCAACGTCGTAACTTGGGACCGGCACCGCCTATACGACACCTGCGCGGCTTGCGACGCGGGCAGGCGGACGCGCCAGCTCGCGAACGAGTACGAGGCCCGCCACGCCGCTCTCATCGTGAAACTTCTGGAGGCGCGGAGGGCGGGCGACGAGGCGCGAGTCGAGGCGCTGACCGGCGAGGTGATGAGGTTGGTCGGGTGGCAGAGGGCGAAGATGAGCGAGATCCTGGCGGCGGAGAGGGGCATGGTTAGAGATGAGAGCGATGTGGTAAGTTGGGGGTATTAGGCTAGACTATGCCCACAGGCCCCCGTTAACGATCTAGAAGGAACCAGAGTGAAAAGGTGTCGGACGGCCCCTGAAGATACCAAGTGAAAGAAAAGAAAAAGTACATGACACACGAGGTGGTGGCGGGAGGGGGAGTTTCGTACTACCACGGCCCCGGAAACCCATCAGCCCGTCCGCCGGGCGCTTTCGGCCCCATCGACCTTGCAACATCATAAGCCGAAACCTGCCCGCTCTCGCCCCTCTCTCCCGCCTGTTTCTTTAGGTCCTTCTTCACCATGAGATACTTCTTCACCCTCTCCTGCCCGACCTTGCCCGCCCGCCGCTTATCCGTCGGCACGCGGAGGAATGGGACGGCGACGACGGCGTCGAAGATATTCCTCACCTTGTCGATGGCAACGTTGTGCCGCTTGGCGACTTTTGCGAACGGGAAGACCTCCATAGCGGTGTCGGCAATGTCGACAATGATGTGCTTCCCGGGACTGTGCTCCTGATGGGGGAGCCTCCTCGAGGGCTGGCCCTGCTGTGGGAAGACCCGCGGTTCGGGCCGGGGCAGTGCCTGCTGGAGCTGATCCTGGCTCTGGCCCATCATGGAGGGCTGGCCGGTATGTGTGGTAGTCTGGGATTGATGTGTAGGAGCGACCATGACCGCTTGCTGCGGGTTCAACGCGCATGGGTGAGACGACAGCCCCATCGCGCCAGGCAAATTCGCGTTTGGGTTAGGATGGCCGGCGAATTGACTACCCGCCGGGAAGCCCTGCCCCTGCATAGGCGTTGGGACGAAAACAACGTTGTAGCCGGCACCGTTGGGCGCAGCTGCGTGTGTGTGCGATGGCATGGACCCAGGAGGCATCCCTGCAGGAGAGAATGCGCCCATAGCTCCGCCCATACCCCCAAGCGCCGCCTTTTGACATGCTACCTGCTGTCGACGAGCAGCGCAAATAGCGCAAGGCCCTTTGGATTGTCCAGAGCCCGGAGGGTGGTTCCCAATAAGATGGTGGCTCTGGCCATGTGACTGAGAGTGCATCTGTGTCTGACCCTGCGTTTGAATATGCGGTGGTAGCCCGGGGTGTCTACGAACTCCCATTGGCTGCGCAACTGTAAAATTGGCACCTGGTAGAGGCACGTCAGGTTGCCTCCCCCGCCTGGGCGTCCCAGGAGCCGTGTTGACGGGCGATGTGTGGTCTGAATAGGGCAATGTCTCCCCCGCCGTGGGGATTTGAGGCCTGGGTGACGGGGCGCTGGGAGGAAGACCGATGGAGACGACGGGGTTGTGTTGCTGAGGTGTGGTGGCCGGGTCAGGGAGCCATGAATTCGATTGCCCACTCGGAGGCGTGGTTGGGGATGATACCGTTGGCCCTGTGTGCTCATGTTGACGAGGCCGCTCTTGGGAACTAGGCAGGGCGTGAAGAACGACAGGCAGGTTGCGTGAGCTGTTAGTCGCAGGTCGTCCGCCCCTGGACGAGATCGCAAGAGCGGACGTCTCCCGACTGGGACAAAGAACTTCTGCCTGCGGGTTGGGTGCTTGATCCACCGGCTTTTCCTGCTGAGTGACATATCTATTGCCCCCTGCCGCCGCCGGCTCCATGTTTCCATTCGAAGGTACCTTGTGATCCACCAATGCTGGAGGAGGGGCAATCCCATTCTCAGGAGCATTTTTTCCGACATCCCCGTCGTCGACGGCGCCGCTTGGCGCATCTAGTGCTGGCCCCATACTCTCTTCAGACGAAGAGGTGATGGGCTGGGAGTTCGTCCTCTGCAAGAGACTCGGACGGATCGTGTCCGGGATCTGTTTGGGCGATATTTGAGGAGAGCTCCGACGGCAGATGGTTGGATCTCTGGGGAAGCGTGTCGGGAACACATAGTTGTCCAGGGATGGAAGTGACTTTCCGCTTTCTGCCGCATCCGTCTCGCCAGGCTTAGGGTTATTCTCAGGAGCGGCGGCTGATGTGTGCGAGTGGTTCGAAATTGGAGGTGCTAAACATCCTGCTTCCCGTCCCCCCTCGGCCTTGGGAATAGGTGGATGTGGCGGTGCTGTTTGAGGGGACCTCGTTATCAGTTGTTGTTGCCGGGTGCCCACAGGGCTGGAGGGTGCTGGAGATTCCAGCCTCCTTCGCTTTACCGGCTTCTCGGAAACAAACTGGACGTCGTCATCACATCTCTTGAGAGATTCCGGCTGCCTTGCAGCAGTGAATGCATGTTGCGGAGGCAGACTAGTCACAGCAGTAGATATGCCAATATGACTAGATGATGATGCCGGCGGAAGAGGAGGTGGAGGATGGAAAGAGGGAAGGGGGGGAGGAGGATGATAGGGAGAAGACTGTGGAGCTTGAGGGAACTGTAGGAGCGCCGGAGGCACTGGGGCTGTTGCTGTTGCTGCTCCCGTCAGAGAAGAGTTATGAGAACTTGCTGCAGAATTTGGTTCTGATGTGTCCATAGGAATGGAGATGTCATCCTCAGCGGAAAGCAGAAGAGAGAACATATATGCTGCACCTTGCGGCCGAGTATGTGACTTTGGTGATTCTGAGGTATGTCTGGATGGAGGGGAGAAGGAGAGAGCGAGCAGAGGAGATGATTTCCACTTGGATATTTGTATTTCGAAGAATATAGAGGAGGTGAGGAGTGCAGGATAACCAATAGGTGCAAGCAAACCTGAGAGAGTCATCACTTGATACTCAGAGGCGTGAATTCTCCTTTCATCGCCTGAGGTCAGAATCACGGACAAGAGGCAAAGCAGAGATGGCACGGGACTGGGAAGAGTATTGTTTGGTGGATAATCCGTAGTATATAGAAAGCCACGCATGCGAGAGCCATTTGGAGAAAAGATAGTCTTTGATCCAGGCAGGACCTATCTTTGATAGAGTTCCCATTATCAAGCACATAGTCTGCTTCTGCTGGTGAGCAGGCAGCTGCAGCTTGCCCTTGTCCATCCCGAAGCAGGAAGCTAGACTGTTAGGTGCAGAAGAGGACATGGTATTCTATCAAGGATTGTAAATCAAGTGCCCAGATAATTCGGCAGACTAGGGTGAGGCGGTATGATATTCCCGAAGCAAAAAGATGTTGTCGGCTGATGATAGAAAGCTCACCCCAGCTTAGCACTGAACAGCTCTAGGATCCTGGTTAAGCTGTCGCAAATATTAGTCAGCAGACCAACCAGGCACCTTCCCCACCATTTGAACCACCCCACCAACGACCTCCAACCTAACCTGGGCCATCCTCATCATCAGCTCTAGCTCAAGCTGCGCATAACCTCTCTGCACCTATTTCTCCTTCCTTCTGTTTCTTCCTTTAGTACCTATCCAACCAATCCATTCGCCACCCCCAATTGTCAGATCCAGGCTCCTGCAACCGGTCACAGCTTCAGCTTGTTCTGGATTCCTCCAAAGTCACCTCCAAGATGGCTGCCCCGTCCCCCAACCCGCTGCTTAGCAGCCATCAGCCGTCCGATACACAAGTGATCTTGCACCCTCTCGTCCTCCTTACCATATCTGATTACATCACAAGACACACCCTACGGTCACAGCCTGGGCCCATTATGGGCGCCCTCCTCGGCCAGCACAATGGCAGGGAGATCACCATCGAGCATGCCTTTGAGTGCAACACCATATCCACTCCAGAGGAGCCCTTAGCATACTCTCTTGACCACCCGAGGTTCCTCAGCAGGCTTGAGCAATGTATGTAACGTCGCCCGGGGCCGAAGCTCCGGTATCTCCCTCTCCCCACATGGCCCCCGCTTCCAGCTACAGGTTCGCGACTAACACAGGACAAAACCCATAGTCAGGATCGTACACAAGGACCAAAAGCTAGATCTAGTCGGATGGTACACCCTCATAGCCAACAACGGCCCCACACCCGACCTCCTACCGACCCACACAGCCATGCTCGAGCAGAACGACGCGTGCCTCCTCCTCGGCTTCCACCCGGACGAGGTCGCCCACCACTCTGTCGGCGCCAAGCTGCCCCTCTCCATCTACGAGAGCAACTATGAGGCCGATGATGACCAGGACGGCGAGGACCAGAAGATGGAGGACCCGGACCCCGCGCTGAAGCTCAAGTTCCGCGAGCTCCGGTATGCAGTCGAGGCCGGCGACGCCGAAATGATAAGCATGGACTTCGTCGCCCGCGGAGGTGGAAACGCCGCGGCAATCGAACGCAAGGACAGCTTCCAGGCTGGCCCCGCGGAAGATAAGGGTAGCTCCAAGCGGCGCCTGGCCGCCGACCCCGAGGACGAGACTGCCGCTGCGGCGGCGGCGCCGTCGCCCCCACCCGACGTCCTGCTCACCCGCGAGGAGGAGGAGATGATAAGCTCCCTCACCGCCAAAGCCAACGCCATCAAGATGCTCCAGTCCCGCATCCAGGTCATCCATAAGTACCTGGACCAGCTCCCGGCCTCCTACAAGGCCGGCGACGGCGATGCCGCCCCCGAGGCCATGACCGACGCCGACAGCCCCCGCGCCGCCCCCTCCAACACCATCCTCCGCCAGATCCAGGCCCTTGTCTCCCGCCTCGACCTCATCGTCCCCTCGGACGAGAAGGCCTTCCACGAGGAGCTCCTCCGCGAGAAGAACGACGTCCACCTCGTCTCGCTTCTCAACGACGTGCTGCAGAACACCCTAGGCGCCGAGGCCATCAACCAGAAGGTACGGATCATCGAGGGCGCGAAGCATCGCTCGAAGAATATGGAGTTCCCGCCCGACGCGGCGAGGTTTGCCCATTTCATGGGAGAGGGGAGGGATATGATTTTGTAGAGAAAAGGGGGGGGGGGGGGTAGATAGGGAGATAGGGAGAGCGAGGCATTATACGTTCCCCTTGTCATTGCGCGCGGTCATTTCTGGCGGGGGTGAGGCGTTACGGGATGGATGGATTTCAAGATGGGACGTAGCGAGCGAGAGTGGCTTGTTTTGGTATGCCTACCTACGATATAATTCAGTTACCTGACATTACATGACATTACATGACATGGAGGAGTAGGTAGTCGCATATCGCTGGCGTTGCATCAGGGAAAAAGGAGGGGTTCGTACTACGCGGCCTGTATCGCGTCGGTACCTTGCGATGGCAGCGATCCATTCACTGATGAATTGGCAAAGGCTCAGGCTCATGCCTTGATGCCCGCACTTAATGATATGAACGATCTGGCTAATTATGGAAACTTGACTTAAATCAGCTACTGCCCACATTCCTTCCCTATCGCCAATCTATCTAGCTCGTCTCCGTGTACTAAACAACTAAGGGGATAAGGGAAGAAGAGAAAGAAAGGAGAAGGGAAGAGACGAAAAGAAAATATGAAGAAGAAAGAAAGAAGAAGGAAGAAAAAAGTCATGAATAATTCCCGAATACTGCCTTTCTCTCTATATCCCCACTCATAGAGTCCGATAGATAAAGAAACGCGGTAACGTGCCATTGTAAAAGGGCCAGCCCCTTTTCTGGAATCAAAGCAAAAACGACCACGCAGCATAGTTTCAATTCCCCCCAAAAAAAGACTTCATTCTATGACAAAAAAAAGAAACGAAAAAAAAAATGGAAACAGCCGTTACCCCTTCTACCCTCTTGACACATCAATGGCAAGGCACCTCCATGTTCAGGCCATAGAGTGGTCACCACACATCATCAGAGAGAAGGTTGGTCGCTCTGGAGATTAACACCAAGAGTTGTCGTGAAACAGATCGACCAACCTCGAATCAACCTCGAATCCGAAACTCCTGAGCCGTCTATCAGATTTCGTTGCCGCGTTATTGTATTGGGGTTGGTATGTTCGCAAAACCACAAGATCCGAAGCATCTTGATTTGGAGCCCAAGCCGTGGATGAACCCCTCGTTCCTCATGCACTTAGGCCTCGATGACAACCTTGAGCACCAGGTTTCCATTGTCATCGGACGTCCGACTCGCCAGCTCAAAGGCCTCCTTGGCATTCTCCAGGCCCTTGATTCGGTGAGTGACCATGGCGTCCAGGCTTGGGAGCTTAAACCCGCCCATACCCTTTCCTTGGTTGCTGAGGATCCGAATGCTCGGCTTGTACGTGTTGGCATATCGGAAGATGCCCAATATGTCCACTTCTCTGAGGTGCGCAGCCGAAAGCGGTAGGGTCTGAATTGGTGTTCCCATGCCGACCATGATAACCTTCCCGCCACACTTCGTCGCATAGAGGCTAGTGTGCATGCACACCTCCTTCCCTGTGCATTCGAAGCTGATGTCAACTCCGTCTTCGTCGTCATCCTCGTCAAGGGAAAAGCCATTCGAGTCACTGGTCACCGCCAGCATATCCTGGGCTAACCTCCTAGCACCCTCCAGCTGACTGTATATGCTCGCCGGCGTCATGATCCCGGAGGATGGGGTAGACGTGCCGGAGTCCGACTCCCCGCAGCACACGGAGGAGCAGGCAGATGATGCAACAGAGGTCTTCGGAACGACAAAGCCGTGGGTAGCAAAGCCCTGGGAGATGGCATAATCAACTCGGCCCTTGTCGACATCGGCAATGGTAACTCTGGTGCACCCTGCTTGCTGGGCCATGATGGCGGTGAGTAGCCCAACGGTGCCCGCACCGATAACCAGCGCCGTCGACCCCGGGGCCGGGGTGGCTCGGTTCACGGCATGGAGGGCAACCGAAAGGGGCTCTAGGAGAGCAGCGGCGTCGAAAGAAACATGGTCAGGGAGCCTGTAATGCACCAGTGTAAGCCGGGCGAGGTCATTGAAAATGAGTAGCTCAAAAAGCGGAGCCGGGTTAGAGAAATACTCACTTGTGACACCACTGCGCCGGGTGGTTGATCCTCTCTTGGAGAGTGCCTTGATAATGAGGGACGCTCTTAGCGCTGCTCCGGAACCGAAGCTTCTTGCAAAGGTTGTAACGACCTTTCCTGCAAATGGTGCACGTGTCGCAAGGGACGCCGACCTCGAGAGCAACCCTATCCCCAAGGTTGAATCCCTTGACTTGCGGACCGACGCCGACCACGACGCCGGAAGACTCGTGGCCCAGCGACAGGGGATGGACAGCACGTAGGTCACCATTGGCAAACTTCTTGAAGTACGACACATCCGAGCCGCAAATGCCAGTTGACCTGACAGCGATCTGAAGCTCGCCAGCGCCAGGAGCCTCAATCGTTCTCTCCTCCTATCGAACAACCGTGTTAGTAATGTTCATTGCAGCACTTTCTCTGGGTTCTCCTTCCGGGAGGGAAGAAATGCCTCGCCGTCCCTGACTGGCTCCTTCCACAGTTTTGACCCAGTTGAGTTGGTCACGCCACAGGAGCTCCTGGATCTGGGGAAAGAGGCAAGGGCCGTCTGGTCTGTGTAACCACAAGGCCCACTCTAACCCCGTACAAGGTAGATATTGGGGGCCTAGGGAGCCGCCTTGCTTCCGTTTGACCGTTTGGCCCGCGCGGGATCTAGCGGGGAAGGGACAAGGGAATGGAGATACGCCCCAGGCCGGGTAGTAACGATCGGATCTAGCCTCGTGGGGGCGGGATGTGGAAGGCGCGATGGAGGGGGGCGTAAGGAAGGAGGCACTCACCAATCGTAGATCCCTCGGGCCATACAGTACCGAGGCACTAACGGTCGACTTAGTAGGCTTCGATCCACGTACGGGCGAAGTAGCTGATACGGTCTCAGTGACCTCGACCATCGCGGCGGGGGCCATTGTTGACTCTGGTGGTGACGATCGGGCGTGGGATGATGAGTGGGATGTGGGTGGCTAGCCTGCGAATGGGCTTGGCTGAGCTTCCTAAAGGGGAGTTATCGCCCAGTGGGATTGGCTAGAGCGTGGGGGGTGGGAGGCAGGTGAGCGAAAGGGGACGAGATTCGGATTACGCGTGGGGTTTTCGACCTAGGGTAGGGCCAGGGCTCTGGATTCGATATATATATATAGAGAGAGATATATACGTAGTTCTTGAAAGTTGGGGGGCGCGGGGGGGGGGGGTATGGAAACTGGAGTTGGAAAGGAGGAAGGTTCTTGGGAGGAATATATACAAAGAGAGGGGCGCCAGTACTGCGACGGTATGATGAGCTTTATCTTCGATGGGGTGTCCAAGTACAATTAAGGGAGACATCTTGGGACGAGCTTTCCTTGTCCCAAGCATGAGCGTCCGCCGCCGTTCCCGTCGGGACCCCCACTTTACCAAAGGACATGGAGTCGGCTTTCCTCCTCCCGTTGACCCAGCATTGTTGGTACTCATACTTCCTCTGGGGTCTGGTGGAGCAGCCTGATGTATGTGTGTGAATTCCTAAGACTGAGTGTCAAGGGCCGGGGGGGGGGGGGTAGGGGCGGATCATCGTCCCAGCGAGGGAGGTATCCTTAATGGCAAAGGAGGCCCATGTGGAAGCGTTACGACCACTCATACACCAGCCAGTTATCTTGGCCATGTGAACGGAACGAGATTCCTGGTAATGCACGGAAACACTGGGCTAGGGGTCACAGCATGTCCGAATGGAGCGCTGATCTAGACCCTGGAGGGTGTATACATGAGGAAGTTGAGATGGAAATTTGCCGAGCACAACTACTTGTCCGAGTTACGAGGAAGATCGGTGCTGGGGAGTCTAGCGTCGTCGTCGATGCTGGCGCAATAACGCGGCTTCGGAGGGGTGGACCGATTCCCCAGTGTACAAGTAGACTAGTTCCATCTTGGTAAGACAAGTAGCCTAGGAGCTGGTACAGGTACGAGCACGAGTTCCCCACCGTTACTTCTACTCATACACTACTCGCACATCATGGGGAGTCGGATTTGGACGCATCGGGTGTGAGTCTCGGCGGCCCGGAGGAGAGGTTTAGTAGGAGTGTGGTTAGCGCACGGATTTCTGAGCAAATAAGAAACGGCTGGATAACCCTGCAGTTCGCAGAGGGTTTATTATGGGAGTGGTATTATCCCGGGCAGCTCGGCTCTCAACATCTTTGTTTCCGTGCGTTGGCCGGGGGCCACGGGAGGCAAGAGGCAAGAAGCAAGGGGGCGTGGATAAATTAAAAAGGGCAAGAGAGCCCCTCCGCGGTATACTTTCGAGGAAAGCACGAACGAGGATATTACGAATAACAGATATTATACGTTGGGAGAGAAGGTACGATGTCCCCCCGTCCAGCCTCCACACATACACACTATGACATATACCCGGGAGACCGAAAAGCTTCATACTGCCACACTATGGAGTAGACATAGAAGCAGGTGGTGGGGACGACCGAGTGGGCCAGAGGATCACAGTTGCAACGTGAGCTCTACCGGTTGGGGTTTGATACATGAACGCAAAAGAAAATTGGTACCCGGGCCGAGCGCGCAGCAGCCTGAGATATGGACGCGCCCGCATAAGAGCATCTTGCATGGTACTCCTCGGTAAAATGGTTACCGGCAGCACATAATCAGACACAACCTGCGGCTCGAGCAGAGCTCATAATCGAGAGATAAGTCGTCATCGTATCAAGCGTGCACGGGACCACTTCTTGTTGGCTCATTTATCGCGTCCAGGGGCACGGACGATCAGTGCTACTTCGCACTCGCAAATGGAAGCGGTGCTTTGGAAGGATGGGCATATCATGTTGACATGCAATAAGGTAATTGTAATTGCTTCATTATTCTCCTCTTCAGGCAAGTGGGTGTCTTACTAGTGCGAGTCCTTGTACGAGTACTAATGCTCGTCCAGCACGACAGAAGATGACTTGGTGCATATCTAAGAACCTACGATCTCGAGGAGCGAAAACTCCGGCGACTTTCCTTCCGGGATGGGTAGCTTCGATGTCGTCCTTCTGCCCCCTTCTCTGACCTCCTACCCTCCTACCCTCCTACGTTTCCGGTTCCTTCTATGCCTATGATGTTCTATTTTTGTGGCTCGCACGGTACCGTTCAAACCACACCCTCTACGCCAAGTACAAGCATTGAAGTATGGACATATCACCGGCCTTGCCCATGCAAGCTTGGACAACGGCGATCAGGTACGAGTAATAGTAACGATGGCGTGCTTCTGTGCCCCTGTGCTCTACATCATACCCGGGGAGCGGATTGTCCGGATCCCTTGGGTACCGCCGAGTCTGCGCAAGAAAGGATGTCACCCTGTCAACCCGTAAAGATCTGTTAATGTTAGCACCAACAAATTCGGCCAGATAGAAAGAAAAAATCTTCAGGTAAAGCCCGGTTCAAGTTTAATGCTTACAAGTACAAGTACTCATATCACTCGTACTCTGATCCTGAAGCCGCTAACAGACTCAGGAATGTTCCTCCGAAATTTCAGGAGCTTCAGAGTTCTATCGGATGTGGAGCCGGCATTACCGCGGGGAAGGATGTAGGGAGCGGTGAGGAAGACTCCAGAGGCTAGCAAAGTCATGGATGGCCACTCCACCCCCGCAACCCCGCATTAGCTCCTTCCCTCTAGCGCTGCTACCCCAACGTCAGAGTATAGCCGAAAGGAGGACCCATAATACTTGTAATGAGTCTCGTCGCAGGAGTGGTAGAGCCTTGAATCCTGAGAGGCCAATGAATGGTCAAGGGGGATATGTACTCGGGTGACGAAATCGAAAACATTGCGTATCAGGATTGATTCGTCTGGAGTAAAGAGTTGCCGTTTACCTATTGATTATTTTGGGGGGGTAGTTATGAGGCCTCTTATCTCCTATCGTGATCCTGATGTTGATATGGAGCCATGGACTGGCTGCCTTACGTATGGAGATTAGTGGGCGTGCTTCTCTCGTTGGAGACGATTAGAAGAAGCTGCAGTGTCCCTATTGGACACTGGGATAGATAAGGACGCCTATAACAAAAGTACGAGTGTGAGGAGGACAAATATGAAGAGGGGGCCAGCGAAAAGGCAGGAGCGGACTGAGAACGGGCCGGGAGTAAGTGCCGTATTGGTATCTAGGGTTGCGCTTTCCCAGTACAAATACTTGTACCGGGATGCATGCCGCCTTCAATACCACATGTACCCGACCAATGATATTCGTTATACATGCACGAACTATATCCTTCTCGTTCCAACAGAGGCGACAGCTGCATCCCGCGTGCTTGCTTGTCTTGCCTCTCCTCCTAAGGCAGGTAGGTGGTGGACCATCCAAACCAGGCAAGAGACACTCGCAGGTCCCTAGCTAATAAGTAAGAGCTACTCGTACTAGTGCAAGGATGCGTAATGGCTGAGGTGAGATAATGCGCAACGCAAGCTGCGAGGACTTGTCTGAACACTCGCACTCGCACTCTTTCACATTCGCACCGCCACGGTGCCAACCTGGCTTCTAGAAGGTCGGACCCTGGCATTATTGAAAGAGTACCCACACAACCTTATAATACACACCATCAGCCGGCTTCCATGTACTTGTAGTATCAGCTGAAGGATTGAGGAGAGTACAAGTACAAGTGCTTGTATTAATCGATTACTCATATGAGCTAGTTTACCTGCAGAGAATGAAGGTGACGAGATGTACTCTCCAGCACACCACTCAAGGATGCCAATAATGGTTGTCTGCCAAAACAGCCAAGCTCGCGCATCGTCATGTGTGAGCAGCCCAGCCAGCCATCTCTAATTAGGATTAAGACAAATCCACTTCTAGCTCACCGGCCCAGCGGCGCAGGATGCTTCTTCCGATGTGCGGAGTTGGTCGCGCCAATCCCGGGCCCCACAACCAGAGCACGGCAGCGTTTTTTTTTTATCTAACTCCACTACGATCACGCCAGATGTCCTCTTACCGGAACTCCGATTGCCCTTGCCTCACCGACTCATCCAGGCATCACAGGTACGGGCGCGCACTGGGGTGACCAGGGGCCCTCTTCAGTTGCGGGCGCTCCCTACAAGCACACTGGTATGAAGGATCGTCGCCAGAGAAGCTCTTACTTTTAGGGTCCGACGAAGACAGCGATGTCAGGGAGGGTACGTATTGCGAGTACTCGTACGGTTGGGTATCACCCATCGCGGGCGCAAGCTCGGCTTATCGCAATCTACTTGGCGACACATGGCTGTCTTGCGCCCTCGGCAGGCGCCATGTCCCTCCAACGGGCGGCGGTGACGCGAGACGCACGAACGAGCGCTCGCCAAGGCCTTCGAGCATCATCATGCCTGTACTCGTACGTCGTGCACAGGTATGCCGTCCTACCCAGTGATGATTCCGTGCTCAGACCAGGAGGAGCGCGCTCCGATAACCAAAGGGCAGCACCATGCTCTAATGGCACTAGGATGACGCGAGCGGTGTGCAACTTCGGGTACTCGCGTACTTGGCTTGAACGGAGGAGCGCAGTGTGGATTGGATGGGATTAGCAGGAATTAACTTCCTACTTCCAAGTAACCCAACTTGTAGCTTGCTATGCCGATGGTTAGATGGATACCCGGATGGTCCTCCTCTCTCTCCGACAGCTTCCACGCACGCACCTACCTGCCAAGGTCCCCAGGGTATTGTGTGGTGCAACTTGCGAGGTATGATACCCCCCCCCCCCATAATTTGGTCTCCTTTGGATCTGCAGTTCCTATTCTCCCGGGCCGACTTGTGGAGCAGCGTCCAAGTATGTACAAGTACGACGTACGAAATATGTCGAGATAATCACCCACATGGCTCGAGCAGGGGTGTCCCCTGTCATTCTCGATTATGACGACGTCGCCGCAACCACCAACGATAATTCCTGCAATCTTGGCGAAACAATCGTGTCAACCTTGAGAGCCAAATTCTCACTCAGCACGGGGCAGAAAATCCGAATTTGGCCTGTGTGCCAAACGCGGCACGAACATTTAGGCAAACGACATGCTTGAGCTTGTAAAGTTGTCCCGTGCGCACAGGAAAGAAGCCATCCATTGGATGTCTTACCCTTGGTAGCCCCCGGTCTATACCAAACTCTGTCAAGCCTGGCGGTTCGCCCCCATTCACAAGGGCGCCCAATGCGACGGGGCCGAACAGGCTCAGCTCCCGACCAGGCTGAGACTGCCGCGGTGGACACCGCCTATGACACCGCCAAGGTCGGAGCCGAGATGAATCCTCAACAAGAGGAACGCAATGTCCCCTCGCCCCGCTCGGGTTAATGGAGACAGACCGACACTTTGCCGAGGAGTGACGGTAGCCAACAAGCTCATGGTTTCCGGCAACGTGGTTACGGCTATCTGGTATCAAGGGGTAGCCTGTCGAGATAAAACCTGCCGGGTGTGGTCTGGTGCGCGTGCAGATTTGCGCCCATTGCAAGTACTTGTACGAGTATCAGGGTAGCAGACTTATCGACACTACGTACACGCCTGGTGTACCTCGTGGGCGGGAACTTGACACACGCACGCGGGAAAGGATGAGGACCGTTGCTATGCGAATATGGTGAGGTCACCGAGCGCGCCACGGACCTCGGCTGGCTTTCGAGGAGGCCGGGATTCTGTACATATGAGTGGGCAGACGGCGAATCACTTGGGATGGATAGGCCAACTACCGACGCGTACCTGATCACGGGTCGGCATCGAGCCTTTCCTCCAGACGGGGTGCATGAGTTTGACCCCCATCCATTGTCAATCATCGCCTCCCAGTCTCGTCCCCCACGCCGGAATCCGTTTCTGGATGCCATCTTCTTAGGCCAGATCGAACAGACCTTCTATGCTCCCGCTGTGGATCGTCCTTTCCTGAAACTTTCCAGTCACACGGCCATCATCCACGGGGCCACTTGGCGGTCAGGGGCACGCCCGGGCTTGATTTCGGCTTGGGATATATCGAACTATATCTAGATGGATAACACTGGTAGATCTATACCCAACTAGAGCTATCGGGTTTGACTGGTACCGTGGTCAGCCTAGAACTCCCATCTACCGAATCATTGAGCAACACTACCACCTCCTTCCCAGGATTGCAGGAACGTAGCCCATGTGGGCCATGACGTGGGCAACAGGATATGAACCGCTTGTTAGTGCTATCGTATGAGCCCAAGCGAATTGCCTAAGCTGGAAAACTGGCACGGTTGGCTCTACACGGTCATCTTTATCGTTCCACAATACGTGTGGCCGGTGTCAAGCAATCTGGCGCACACACTACAGTAGCTGTATCTCGGGACAGAAGGCGTCGTATGCATGCGTTTAGATGTTGCCAGCCCCAATGGTGTGCTTAATCTACCGAATACATTTCAGCAGGCTAAGGGGAGGAGGATTCTCCACCGTCCTAGGCCCCTTCTCATCTCCACATCTGGCAAGAACACGCTTCATTCGGCATGAAGATTCATGTACTCCTTCCACTTCCGCCTCCCTCCCTGCAGCAAGCCGCCCGCTGGAGTTGCAGGCTGTCAAGGGTACTAGGTACCTCACCGGTATCTCACCGATATATCGATGGGAAGGGGCGTCCCCGGTGTCGGCGGGAATTTTGGGATTAGGGATTACCGATGTTTCTCGCTTGAGGGCAACGGTACCACCATGATGAGGGGATGGTGTTTAGATGGCGATCGGCAGAAGATCGGAGTCGGTCCCGATTGTGAAAGTTCGGCGACGTATGACCGATCGATTCGCCGCATCTGCGGGCAGATTCCCGATCATCAGCTCGCTCCCCACGTACGCAGGTAAGGCTCTGGCTGGTAACACGTATATTGCGAGCTCTGCCACACCCTACCATCTGGCATTCAACATGTTCAGGCAGATATCCACCCTGAATGAGAGAGTCCACTCCACACTCGTACATTTACCCGCCATTAGGTCCTGGACGGATGGCATTCCGGGCGGGCCAAGGTTGCTTGCATTCATACATTGCTACATATCACGTCTTCAAATACGACGTAGCTGTTCCGGAGTAGGCGCGGACGGACGCATGCCATCCTGCTGCTGAGTGGAGACCCTGGCAAACGGGCCGGGAGCCAACTCAGCAGCGCATGCAACATTCACAACATCCAGGGCCAAAAAGGGGGGGGGCTTCTGTGCTTGTATCCTAACAAAGATGAAGCCTTCCCCTGTTAGGGAATATCAGTAGTACCAAAGGTGCCCGAGAGAAGCTGGGTTAGCCCCGCGCATATACCCACTTCCGGTCCCGGTGGCATCGGATGGTTGACGACCTGCCTCGGGGATGCACGGCTTGTTTGCCTGCGTTGGAGGGTCGGACCTATTCTTCCGACGAGCCCCGTCCCCTTGAGCCTCACTCGCCACCCACCGCCGAAATTCGCGAGAGTCCTGGGACTGAGAGATATCGGTTTCCTGCTGGAGCTGCTGCCCCCCTTGAGCCCTCATCTCCCAATCACCCGCCAGGCCGTAATCTAGACCCGACCCGATACGCTGGAGGCGGGCAACCTTGTCTACTCTAGGTTGCGTGACATGTAACCTCCTTATTACACTTTTCCGTCGCCCCCACCCCCCCTTTCCCAAGTCACGGCTTATGCCGTACTTCGTGGAGAAGCTGTGGAACAGAGCGTGGCCCATATGGATTGGAAGGGGGGAGCGGGAGCGGGAGCAGGCACAGGTCAGGACAGGAGAAGGCATCACGCCCGCCAAGCCTTGCGAAATACCTATCTTGCCCCAGTTTATCAGGATCGGTGTGATGAGATAGGATCTGATATGTTTTTTTCTTGGAGGGAGCATCGCACAGCATGTCTCGCTCCTGCCGGACAAAGCACACCCCCCTCCCCCAAACGAGTGTACAAGTGAAGCGTAGTGGGTATGTATGCTCTGCAGGACAGGAGCTCTTGCATGGCGCACACTCCCCCCCCTTCCTCTCTGATCTTATCCTCTCCTTCTTCCGTCCCCTTCACTCCCCCTTTTCGGAGCCGGCCCCACGGGGTTACTTGTGCCGGCGCGCCCGTTTTCGTCATTTTCGGGGTTTCGTCATGTTTTGGTTCATTTTTTGTCATTCCTGTACCTTTTGTCGTAATGACCCGGGGAAGTTTTTGTTACATATTTTTTTTCTTTTCTCTCCTCCATCTGTTGACTAAACCAAGAAGTGAAGTGACGTGCTTTTCCTCACCGCTAGTAAGGGGGGACGGCCCGGATCCGAGGGGGGGTCTAATCGCGGGGATACTTCGCAGATTTCACCTGTCCTTTTTTTATTTCTTTCTATTTTTGATAGTACCCGCGGAGGTAGCTAATATGCTCGATGTCAGGAGGGGGGAGAGAGCAAGGGAGGCCATGTAGCTTCCTGAGGCCGATCTCGGGGAGGGAGAGCACTATTGTGTGAAGGTGGTAGAACGTGGGCCGGAGTGAGAGTGACGGTGTATGGGGAGACTTGATTTACACACAATCTATGAGTATCCATTTAGAATGACTGATTTGTGAGTGCTGGTGAAGGAATTCGACTCGGACTCGAGCAGGATTCTCCAGGGCATGAGTCTCGATGTTGATTCCAGTAGGAGGTGAGTTACCTCTTAGAGTTGCAGGAGCCAATGACACTTAACAAAAATAGGGCGCATGGTTTAGTGGTATAATTCCTCTTTAGCATCTAATTTAGAGGCGGTCCCTGGTTCGATTCCTGGTGTGTCCAATTTTTTGTCCCCCCTTTTTGCGATGGGGTATACATGCGATTTTCTGTTTTGGATCATCATCTAACTAACGAGCGGGTGTGAATGATGGACAGATAGATACATAGATATACGGCCTTTGCGGCGTCAGGCCTCGAGGCCTGTGAGGCTCAAGTCAAGAGTCTACTGAACGGAATAGCAAGCCTCCCAGGACTGAGGGACCGAGGGACCGAGGGACAGGGGGAGGAGAGAAAGAATGTCATCTTTCAAAGGGAGAGAAGGGTAGCTTCTCCGCTGGGGGAGTGAGTGAGTGAGTGGGATTAAAATCAATCGTGTTCGAGAGCCCTAACAATATATGTACCAAAAGCCCCATTTCATCATGCATTCTCCCTCCGGCTCCTCTCCCCCCCCCCTTTCAGCCAGAGCAACACCCCACACGGGAACAAGAGGAGGTAGTGTCAGCCACCGACACTCTCCCCTATCCCCAAGCCCCCTACGCCAACGCCCTAGAACGTACTCGCCGCAAGCCGACTCGCCGCGTTCCTAGCATCGATCTTATCCTCGTCGTCCTCGTCCCCGACACCGCCGACCGTGAGGCCCGCGATGCCGCCCACCACCTCCTCCAGGTCCCCGGACGACGTCCTCGCCGCGTCGGTCCGCCTCGGCACGCCACTCCACGCGTCGCCCTTGGGGCCCTGGCTCGCCGTCAGGTTCGACCTCCTCACGGGCGGGTGCGCCTCCCTCCCGAGGCGCGAGAGGCCGCCGGAGCCGTCGATGGAGCGGATGTCGGGCCTGACGCTCTCGAGGAGCGACAGGGTCCTGCGCTCGGCCTCGATCTCGCGGACGACGAAGTCGCGGATGGCGGCGCGCAGGTCGGCCGACGTGTGGTCGAACCACCGCCTCTTCTCGCCCACCAGGCTCCGCGTCACGGCGGCCGTCTTCTGGTAGAGGTACGTCTCCGCGGCGCGGGCCTCGTCCAGCTGCGCGATGGCCTCGTCGACCTTCTCGCGGCGGACCGTCGAGCTCGCCTTGAGTCGGTCGGCAGAGTTGAGGCGGCTCCGCGTCGTCTCCTGGGCCTGGAGAAACTCGCGCACCAGGATCTGACGGTTTGTGAGCGTCTCCTTGACGATGAAGGCGTCCTGCGAGTGGTACTGGAACGGGTCGCCGATCGTCGTGGCCTGCGCCGTGGCCTGCGCCGCGTGGTAGTCTCCGACGGCCTGGACCACCTTGCCGAGCTTGCGGTATGCGTTCGCGAGGCCGACGTGCGGCTCCTGGACGTTCATGCCGCCCAGCTTGACACCGAAGTCCGCCTCGGAGAGTCCGAGACCTAGGAGGGCGGGGTGTTAGCAGACATGAACAGAGAGAGGGAATGGTACGTAGGTACGGGAAACCGCGAGTGTATCTTACCTCTTCGGGCCTTGACCATCTTGTCCACCTTGTGTCCGGCGTCCATGGTCCCTAGGTAGAACAGCTTCACGATCGGCCGTGCGTCGGCCAGCTCGGGGGTGTCGTCGGGCGGCGGAGCGAACTGCTTCAGTATCTTGCGGCGCACGCCCGTGGCGGGCTGCTTCCTCTTGACCATGGGGCTGTACCCGAAGTCGCTCTCGACGAAGAGCACCATCTCGTCGTCCCTCATCAGGACCTCGCTGGCGCAGACGTAGTTGAACCACCGCTGCAGGGAGGACTTGACGCGCACCTCGTCCTCCTCGGTCCCGGCGCCGGCTGACGTTAGCGCGGGGGGCACGGCGGGGACGAGGGCCTCCGGGTTCGCGGATATGAGGTGTTCGGCTAGCTTGACGAACTCGGAGTGAAGGCGGCGGACGTCGCGGTACTGCGTCGTGCGGAACCTTGGGAGATTTGTCTGCAACTTGTTAGGGGGGGAACATGGATCATGCATGGATCAAGTAGCCAGCCTCAGCTTGGACTAAAGCCAAAGAGTGAACTCACGTGGACGTCGAACCTAAGGACTGGGTCCTTCTTTCCCACCCGCTCTAGGCCGGTGATCTTCGCCTGTAACTTGGGCTGAGGGGCCGCGGGCTTCGCGGGTTGGGCGTCTTGTGCGGCCTGACCATGCTCCATGGCGCGCACCTGTTCCTGGGACTTCTGGGGTGTCTCGGGCGGGGCCTGCTGCTGCTGCGCCGGGGCAGATGCGAAGGGAGAGGTAGAGTCGGAGGGAGCGGCAAAGGGCTGTGGGGCGTCTCTGGTCTCGGGCCTCGCCTTCTGCTCGCGGAATACGTCGTCGGTCATGGCCTTGGCGGCGTCATGCTGTGGGAAAGCATTCTCCTCGGACTCGTCTGTGTCGGGGCGCGAGAGGGTGCTGCTCTCGGCGCTTGGGTTGTAGGCAAAGGGCGTCTGGGAGGGCTCCTCGGCGGGGGAGCCGAAGCGCTCTGGGCCCCCGCGGCGAGGCGAGGGGCCGGGCGAGCCCCAGGGGGATGGTTCGTCGGCGGTATAATCCATTATGACCGGGAGGCGTTAGTGGGGGTTTGCGCGCGATCCCGGGGGAGCAATTGTTTGCTGGCTTTCGTGAGCTGGTGAGTTGATGACGAGTAACAAACGTCGGCTAGATCGGAAGAGGGGTCGGATTGTTGGACGATCGGCCCAGCTGCCTCACTGGAAATGGATACGGGAATACCGAGTGCAGAGGGGAGCAATCAGAATGACACCTTCCAAGTAGATGGTTGAGCCGTAGGATGCCGCGTGGTTTACAGCTCGGGCACCTTGTGATGTAGGCGGAGTGGAGCGAGGTTCAAGTTGGTGGCGATAGCCAATGGTGGTGGAGGAGGCAGGACCACTCCGGAGCCTGGACACCCACCGCTCAAGCTAGGAGTGCTCGCTCACACGAGTACGTATTCCCCGTACTAATTGGCCCGCTAGCCGCAACAGGCGCAATCCACGCGGCTCGACAACTCTTCCCCACTCACTTTAACATGCCCAATTGGCGACTGACAATTCAAATGTCATCACTCACCTTCGACCTCACCCTCACCATCATCACCTCGCCAGGACAGCCGCTCAACTCAAAACTCGACTTCGCAACCAACTACATGACCGATTTGTCCGACTAGCTTATGCTCCATTCACCTCCTCTCCGGATAATTTGAGCTTTTACATACCCCCAGGGGTCCGAACGGGCGGAATTAATACCTGCCAAACGTCAAGCAACACTCCAATTCCCGAAAGTCGAACCCCAGCGCGTCCACAGCTGCGGCGTCCAGCTCCATCGAGCTTCCTCACAGCCTCCTCTCGGCCCCGGAAATCAATACACTCCTCCCGAGCGACCCATCCCCGAGCCTCTCGCCGTACACAACCCTCGCGATGCCCCGCCTCCTCCCCCCCGAAATCCATCCCACAGCCGACGACCCCAACTCCTTCGACCTAAACCTCCAGCATGGTCACAGAGACCTCGTCCAAGCCGTCGCCTTCAACACCTACGGCGACCGCTGCGCAACGGGATCCGTCGACGGCAAGATTCGTGTCTTTAACCGCCACAAGGATGGCATGTGGAGGATCTGCGACACATGGAGCGCTCACGGCGGGGAGATATTAGAGGTACCTACTCCACCTACCCTCTCCCCCTTTCCCTCCCCCTCCCTTACCATAACCCCCTTCCTAGACCTGGACACCTACCCGCCGGCCAAACTCCAGACTAACACCACACCCAGCTCCAATGGCTCCCCGCAACGATATACCCTAACCTCCTCGCCTCTCTCGGCCTAGAAGGCCGCTTCAAGCTCTGGGCCGAGGATCCATCCGCGCCCCCGGGCCGCCGCTTCGCCTCCCCGACCCGCACAAAGGCCGCCTTCGACACCCGCTCCTCAAAGGGCGCGCCCTACCGCTCCTTCTCCATGAAGCACGTCGAGCCCACCCACCACACCTACCTCGCCCTGCTCGACGCCCACGGCCGCCTGACCATCTACGAGTCCGACGAGCCCGAGTCCATCGCCGAGTGCGTGGCCGTCGACGAGCTCACTGTCTGCAGCCGGCCCTCCCGCGGCGAGGAGGTCTCGTTCCGCGTGCGCTTCGACCCGAACCCCGAGGTGTGCTACACCGCCGTCCGCGCCGGCGTCGCCCCGGACTCCCTAGCGCTCGTCGTCGCGGCCATGGACACCGTGAAGATATACAGGAGCCGCGACGTCGCCGCGCCACCCACCACCCTCGGCGCCGCGCCCAGCGCCTCCAAGAGGGAGTTCTACCCCGCCGCCGAGATCAGCGGCCACAGGGGCCTGGTGAGGGACGTGGCCTGGTCGCCGGGCAACATCCGCGGCTACGACACGATCGCCACCGCGTGCCAGGATGGCTTCGTGCGCGTCTTCAGGCTCGACGCGCCCTTCGACCCGCGCGACGGCCGGTCCTGGGCGGCGGGCGACATCGCGCCGCCGCAACAGCAGCAACACGCCAACGGGTCGGGCGCGAGCGCGAACGCAAGCTCAAATTCCCACGGCCACTCCGGGCTCGCCGCCTCATTCGCCAGGCCCGACGGCGCCAGCGCCGCCGGCGCCCTGTCAGACAGGAACTACCCCGGCGTGAGGCACGTGGTGCGCGAGCTCTGCCGCCTTGACTCCCACCGGACCCCCGTGTGGAGGGTCGGCTTCGACGACGACGGCGCCATCCTGGGGAGCGTGGGGGACGACGGCCGCCTGGTCTGCTTCAGGCAGATGCCCTCGGGCTTGTGGGCGAAGAGCAGCGAGCTGGGCATGGTCAAGGCTAGGATGGTGGCGCCGTGAGATTTTTTTTTTTGAAAAGGAAAAGGAAAGGGTGAGGGGGGCCTGGCCAACAGCCATGACTGAGGGGGGAAGCAGTGGATTGGAAACGAAATGTCGCGGTCATGAAATATAGAGAAACCTGGAGGGAAAAAGGAGTTGGGCGTTGGGGGGCGCAGCTTGGGATTTGTTTTACATTTCATGAATGAATACAAACGCACGCAATGTATAAACAATCACGAAGACCTAGACATGAGATGAGAGCCTCCCCTAACATGCATAGCCAACCACGCGATGCAGGAAGCAAGCATCTCAGGGGGACACTACATCCCGACGGAATCAGGGTCCTCCACCAGGTCTCACTCAAGTCTACGAGCATGTCACCCGCCACCACATATCCGGGCTTAAGATCGAAAGGACCTCTATTGAATATAGAGTTGAAAAAAAACTTGACCGGAAAACACTTGTTCCGATTCGGTCGCTAACTTATTTCGTTCATCCCAAGCCTGTACGCTCACCGTCCCGTCACAATGAAGAAAAAAAACACAAGTACACACACATGTCTTCATCTATCCACAATCCCCTAATCATCCCCTCATGTTACCTCTCTTTCCCAGTCTTCTATTTCTAACACCTTCCTTCCCCTTACTTATCCAGAGTGACCTTGATGTAGGGGATCTCAACCTCTTCCCCATCAACATCGTCCACCACAACGTCGAAGATGACCTCCTTCTGGTGTTCCGGGATCTTCTTCTTAGAAACCGACTCGACTAGCGCGCTCATCTTCATCTTGAGCTTCTCCGCGATCTTCGCTGCCGGCTGGAACGCGCCGTACAAGAAGCTCACGCCCGAGCTCACCATCGTGATGTTGAGACCCTGCGCCCCGAAGTGGTCAATGAGCTCCCCGAGAGTGACATCTCCAATCTCGAGGCGGCTCCAGACCTTGTCGATCGATACCTCGCCGTCGGGGCCCTTGTAGACGATTTTGCCGCTCTCGATAGGCTCGCTAAAGGCAAAGAGAGGGAGGGCGAGGTTCACGAACCCGTTGCGGTAGTCCTCGATCTTGTTCTTGCCGTCGATGATCTTGTACAGCTCAAGAACCACCAGGCCCGTGACCAAGGCCGTCGTGGTGGCGATGGCCGGGATGATCTTTCCGGCGATGAACTTCGTCTTATGCCTGTCAGCCTGCTCGATCTTGTAGTTCTCGGCACGGAGGTTGCTGCAGGCCGTGATAAAGTCGATGTGATAGTTGGTATCGTCGTCCTTTTCGAACTCCACCGGCGACAGTTGGAAGCCTGCCAATTCGCTTGCAGGAGGGATAGCGGAGATGATCTTGTTGATCTCTCCCTCGTCGTCGAAGGCCGTTGCGGGCTCAGGCTCCTGCATCTAGTCAGCATCATACCACAGCCGCCTGTGTGTGAAGTAGAATCGGAAAGAAATTGCTCAACCCTAAAAAGAATTGAGAAAGAAAAGGGGGAGGAAGGCTGAGGGTGAGTGCAAGCCTAGGATTCAACTTACAGGGTCATTATCGGTTTCCTGGATCTTGACGTTGGCGTCAGGGCTGAAGTCCGGAACCACGACATTGTCCAGTTCACGCAGATACAGCTCCTTGTCGTTGCCCGGTGACTTGATGTTGTAGTTGAATGCGTGGAGGTTCGCCCCGGCAATGATGAAGCCGAGATGCGTGGGGTTCGAAGGGTCAAACTTAAGCGGGTCGGGAGCTCGCTTAGGGGCGGACCAGAAGGGGGTGCCACCAGATGTGGTGGCATCCTTGGGGAAGTTGTACAGGAGCTGCTGAATCTCGTTCACGAACAGCTTCTCAAACCTCAGCCGCGCCCACGCGATGCAGTCCTCGAAAGAGCGAGGCCTGTCCGTCGTGAGGTTATCCCGGATCACCTTAAGAACCGAGAGCTGGTTCCCTCCCTGCTTGAGGGCGGCCTGGATATACCCAGGTTGCGTCAAGTAGTTGTTGACCGTTTGCGGTCCCTGTACAAAGTTGGGCTCAAAAATGTGCTCCTTGGCCCAGGCAATCGTGTGGTCGATGCGGTAAGGGAAGCTGCGAACCAAGCACATGGGGAACTCCTTCTCAGGCGGGTCGTGAGATGACGAGTACGACTCGGTAAGATGCGGAACGACAACCTGCGTGTTTCCCTTGGTGCCGAGTGTTCCGCTCTCAAGCAGGGGCTTCTGGAAGAAGACGCAGCGCTGGTCCACATACTGGCGCGAAGAAACGTTGTCCAAGGCGTTCGTCACGCCGTCTAATCCCTTCCAGAACTCCTCGTTGAAGATGTGCTCGGTATCCTTGCCGACGGGGTCCTTCCGCGACACTATGTGACCTTCGAGGGCAGGATTCATCACCTTGACCGCCTCTGCAGCAGAGTCACTCTTCATCTGACCAACATTATGAGCGCGGAAGAGGAACTGGCGGTTCAGGTTGCTTCGCTCAATCGAGTCCATATCGGTTATCTCGATACGCCCGTTCGGCCCGCTCCCCAACCCAATCATGGCCCAGTTCTTCAGCATCTCGCACCCGATGGCGCCCGCGCCAACAAGGAACTCCTTCGTGTTCTCAATCTTTTCCTGGAACTCCCTGCCGAAGACGGCAATCTGACCGTCATACCGGGAGCCAATAGGCTGGCAAAGCTCGGGTGTCCGGCTGCTGGTCGTCGGGAGCGACTCGAGAGAGTCAAAGTAGAACCACTGCTTGATGGGATAGAACTTCCCGGATACAGCCTTCAGCACTTCCTGCGCGGCGATGCCGCCGATGAAGGCCGCCATTGGGTTGAGATCGCCGGTCGCTTGGTAGCTCAGTTCCTTGACCAAGTTTTCGTCGAGATCACCTTCAAGACCCGCAGCCTTCCACGTCTCTTTTACAAGCTGTACAAGCTCGGCCGCATCCTGGTCATCCATCGGTTGCGGGAGGCGCTTCTTCTCGGCGCGGAACTTGTGGAGGGCCTCGAAACCCACGTGAAGCTGTTGCGGGCGGTCGAACTTGGCGAAGTCGGAGATGAGGAACTCAGGCTGCTTCCGGGACTCTGATATGCTATGGAAGTCTATGACTTTGGGCATCTTCACCTGCTGCCACAGTCCACCCTGCTTGTATTCACCGAGGCCGGATACATCTCCAATGCTGAACCGGTAAGGCCCTTTCACGGTGATCTTGCGCGGCGCACATCCGTTCAGGGCCTCGAGTCCCTCGATCTCCGAGAATGTAACGTAGTCTCCGTCCTCTAGTCCGTGCCGTGTCTCGGCCAGAGTCGATACTATGCCCTCCTCGTCCACGCCAACGACAATGCCTTGCAAGGCGGATTCGCCAGTGGAGTCAGTAACAGTGAATTTCTTTCCAAAGTCGCAGAAAATGGAGGCGAAGAGGCCATAAGTCTCCGCGGCGATGAAATAGATGTTCTTCTTGTGACAGTACTCTCCGATGATGGTCTGCTCCTCGAGTGACGACTCCGTTAAGACCACAACCTGATAGCTGTCAAGCTGCGAGAGATCAGATACAAGGCTGTGCATGTCTTTATTAGCAGCTGTCCCCTACTGATAGCCATCGGTTCTTTGCCGGAGAGGCTAGTGTCGAAGATGGCAGTGACGGTGGGGACTTACCCGTCGGTTGACTTGTGAATCTGAACAGGTGTGTAGGCGTTGAGCTCGGCGACCCGGGGTGCAGTGACGGCATCTCGTCGCTGGCCGACATCGTCGTCTCGGAGGAAGAACTGGGAGGAGAGGTCGGCGATGGCAACAGGAGCGGGGTCGAAAAGGGTGAGGCTCTTGACGCCAGCAAGAGCAATGTTCTTTGCGATCTCCACGCCCAGTCCCCGCAGGCCGACGAGGAGTACGTTGGAGGTGCCCATGCGCTTCATGGCCTCGTGGCCGAGGACGTAGAGCTGTCGGCTGTAGAGAGACTCATCGATCTCGGTGGCGGCGGGAGCCGCCGACCCGTCGATCTGCATTGGTGTAGCGGAATCCGCTGTCATTGTGAATTTCTATATTCGCCGGGTTTCTAGTCAGCACGTTGCAGTCGCATCAGCGGTGCAAAGAACAGGTGTTGTCTAGGTGAGGATGAGGGTGAAACAATGTGTGTCGAAGGGAATCAAGAAGACTCGAGGCGGGCGGAGTGCGGGGCAATGCGGGACAGGCGGAAACAGGCTGACCAAACAAACACCCAAGCTCGGCGGGCTTTAGGCAGCTAGCACTCCCATGCAAGGCTACAGAACCAGGTGGAAACTTACAGTGACGAGCTTCCTTTGGGTTGAATCTATCTCCCCCGAGGAGAGCTTTCGTTTCCCCAGCTTGACGATACTAGATGTGACTGGGATTCGGGCAGCGGTCGGATGGGAGGTGGAAGGTGTAATGTCGGCAATCCGAAGTGGGATGTTCAAACGGAGGGGGAAGCGAAACGATGACGACCCCGCCTATCAATGCAAGGGCCCGGTCTGTATATGCAGTGGCTGGTGGACGTCGACGGTTGGGTTGGTTGTTTTAAAGGAAGGGAAGTCTCGACCGAGGTGGCAGGAACAGGAGTGCTTTTTCAAGACGAGGTCTCAAATGACAAACACGGCTATTCTTGTTTCTTAAGTGAAGAGGATTTGTAATGAATTCCGAATCATTCAAGGCAGGAGGACTCAAGTGGCAACTTCGGCCGACACTGTTCACCACACCAAGCTCCGGACCCACTGCCCGCTGTTCGACTGCTGTTACTTGGTGCTCACAGGGAGGCTGGGATGGCTGAGGGTGGGGTGTGAAGCTTGACGGTTTATCCGCAAATCTACCGGGTTCTTTAGGCTTCACCACCCAGCCAGCTTTGAATGGCTAAATTTAGCTCCTACTCATTCGAGAGCACAGCGCGAGGGAGGGATGATGAACATCCAATGTCTCGAAGGCAGTGCACCAACCTTATGCATTGACCTTCGGCCTTTCTCATATCAGGCCGGCCCATTTTCTCAATATGCTTCCGTACCAGGTGCTTGTATTCGTCACATGTTTTTTAGAAGCAAGAAAATGCAGGAGATAGGAGTGATGTCATCTCGAGAACCATAGGGCCATTGACCTCTTGCACATCACCTATGCCTTACAGCTATCGCAGAATTTACACTCCCCCGTTTCTGAGCCTAGGAGTTGAAGACCAAATTTTTATTTCTTGTTCATTTGCTCAATCTGCTCTGCGGTGGAACATGTTCCTCGCCACCCACCCACAGCCCTCCTATACCCTTCGGCTCAGACCCTCCCATCGTCGCAAGAACAAGAAGACGGTGTCCGGACGAGAGGTTGAAATAAAAGCGGTAATGGGCGACTCAGCAGAAGCCTGCTGCCGAACGTGAAATACCCAGCCCCTTGGCCTCCCCTGGTATCATGGTGAGGTGATGAATTATTTGACATCCTTCAGGTGGACCTCGCTGTAGACGTAGGCGAATCCGGTCAGTAACGCCGCCACACAACTGATGCGGGAGACTTGAAGTTACTTACAAGAGCAGGTCGGCGTTGGGGGGGATGTGACCGGTGAATCCACTATAGCAGGTAAAGGTAAGCATTAGCCACAGGGAGTCCACTAAGAAGGGGTTATCCAACGAAATATCCATCTTCTATGAAGAACAATATGTCCGGTTCGGTTTCGCTGTACTTGGGAGGGCATTTGGAGAGGGAGGGGTTCATTTCATCTGTAGGTGCTGGAGGATGGGGGTCGCTCACCGAGCACCATAGCCATAGTCACTACGCGTTTAAGTTAGCACCGAATCCTGGCCGGTCATTCCAAGTGCATTCAAGGTGCCACTGGGGTCGTTCCACGCGGGGGAGGGGAAGAGTGCGATGCTTACCTCGTAATGTCCAGAAGGGCCTTCTCGCCAACCTTCATCTGGGTAACGCCCTCGTCCCAGCCTAGAGGTATCAAACTCGGAGTTAGTGAATGACCAAGACAGAGAGCTTCCGCGCAAATCCACGTGTGGTGCTTGGATAACATACCCTTAATAACGACGCCCTTGCCAATCGGGACGACGAAATCGCCACGGCCGACGGAGCTGTCGAACCTTCACATTTATGATTAGCAACTCACCCAAGCACCACAACATCTGCTCCGATGCGGAAGCCGACCCGAGGGCCGAGAGACGTGGAAGATGAGGCAGGGAGGTGTCGGTGTTGGCCAATCTTACTTCGTGCCCTTGTTGTCCTTGGCCGAGGGATCCTTCAGGTAGCCAGTGTACTCGATGGTGACAGTCTGGCCAACCTGAGGCTGCGGGCCATTACCCTCCTCGATGATGGTCTTGGTAACACCCATGGTTGTGGAGTTTGTGGAATCTAGTATTGGTGTGAGAGGTGGACGGACGAGTGTTTCTAACGGAATTCTACCCAGTAATAGCAAAAAGGGAAAAGGAAGAAAAAAAAGGAAGAAAAAAAAGCGTAGCTTTGGTTCAAAGCTGGGTTGGAGTGAGAGGGTCCGCCGGGACCTGGACCTGGATGCGCATTGCCAATCCGAGCTCATAGCGGGGTCCGGTGGTGGGGGCGGGGAAGCTCAGTTCTGACAAAGGAGGGGCAGCTACAGGGAATAGAGGAGGGGCACCATTGAGGGGCAGACTCGTACTTCGTAGGTAGGAGTACGGAAAAGGGACAAAAGTCAAACCCGAGACACACGAAACATACCTTACGAGTAGGTGATAGTGAAAGGGACGGGGTATGATCGAGGATGTATTTTATTTCCTGTTGGTAAGGTAAATGTCAGTCAGACGAGACGCGGGATACATTCGCAACCAGCTCCCACCTAACAAAGACCAAAAGCAAAAGAAGAAGAAAAAGGCAGCGAATTCTTGGGTGGGCAAGCTCGCGGAAGCCTGAACGAAAGTTTAAGTCAAGGAGAGGTCACTCACAAGATGTCTCTGTAGGCTCTTGGCACAAGTAGTGACGAGAGAGAAGAGGAACGAGCTGGAACCTTGGGACTGGGGAATACCCAGCCTTAAAATAGGCAGGAACGGTGAGCCATTTGGACACCAGCCGTGGGATAGTTCTGACCCCCAGAAGCATTTACAAAGCCGAGATCCAGCTTTCCGAGGATGGAAGGGTCATGTAAGACATCATCGACGGGCTCATGCAGGTTCCATTGTACTTCATCTAGGGAACATGTGTACGAGGAGCAACGTTCGTGAGGTAGCTACTGTAGTATACTCGTATACATACCGCGACTACCTTGGACCATGAGTGGGCCACCTGCCACTCTGAAAGCCAATCTGAATGCGGCAATGGAAGCCACATGTGGATATCACTCCCAGGGAACCCCTCATCCGGCCCCGATGTAGAAAGAGCTCACAGCGTGCTCTGTACTCACTCCTTCATAGGTACATTACCTACTTGGGTTACCTCTACGTCAACTGTACAAGGTACATAGAAAAACATGTCCAGGGCACGGTCATAGTACGCATTAATACACGGCAGCGACTTCTATGATTCACATATTGGCGTCAATTTGAACTAAAGTTAATACTTTTGTTGTCACAAGGCGTCTAAGCATGGTACTGGTTAAGTATTATGTACGGCGCAAGTTTACACCAGTACCTCCAACTTTCACCTGGAGGGAGTACAAGTACCTAAGTCTCGAGCTTCACGGAAAATTGAAAGCAGGTACGAGTACATGCGAGGATGGCATGGAGACCACCACCATCTCCCTGAGCATGACAATACCTCACCCATGCGCCAAGTCCAGGATTGGATCCCCCTTGCTCCGGGTACTCGTATCCTAGATTCCGGGAGATCAACCTCTTCTCCTCGGTCTCATTATGTATTTGCGAGTATTAGACCGGCACCAGAACTATTTTCAAGCGTTTTCCACGATGAAGTTTTGTGTGAATGGGTGTAATTTTCGGCCCCCCAACAACAAAAGTATCTGATACTGCTTAGACTTTGTTAGCAGGACAGGAGTCATGGCCAACGAGCAGCGACATCCACCGAACATCGCCCATGTCAATACTGCCATCGCTGGAATGGCTACTGAATGAAATAATATCATCCAAACGGCCCAGGCATACAATGGCCATCAGCAGCAGCTGAATACCGAGGCTCTCACTCTATCCCTCTCACACAACTCCAGCAACAGATTGCCAGTTTCCGCGCGGAGATGGCGGATTTCCGCAATGAGACTCGGACCGCGTAAGACTCTACTCGATCTTGACTTATATGAACTCCTGCTAATGCTTTCTCTAGAATAGAAATTGGAATATGTATGCGTGAATACAAAACGCACAGGAAACCCGTGCAATGGGGTCTTTAACACCTCTGCCCACCATCGTCCCGGCCAACAATCCTCCTGTACTTATTGGGTATCCCATCCCCAATTTTCCTGCGACAGCTGATGCTATATCACATATGACTGGTACTGGCTTCTTCCGACGTCTCCCTTTCTTTTCACCTGGGCTTTAAATTTACTGACCTTCTTCATAGGCCTACAATGTCGCCAAGTCCTGGACCGACTCAACTGGCCTTACCCAGGCCACACTTCAGTAACAGAGCTTCGCAGACTTGTGCGGCAAGCGGTCGGTCTTTTGGGGCTTTAGTGCTGTGTAGCCACATCGAAAGAAGTGGCTGAACAATATTGAGCGTTGTATTCAAAACACGATTGGTTGCAAGTATGCCTTATGATGGCTCTTGATTTCGATGCCAAAGAGTATGGGAAAGAAAGGCTGCCTAGTTGATCTCGTTACTCGAAAGGCTGGTCTTCCATCCCTTGAGATGAGTGTCCCTCCCCGGGCCCTTGGGCGGATTGGTAAGATACGCCGGCACGCAAAGCCCCCGAACGCGCTACCTTTTATCACGGAGCCTGTTTTGACCATACGGGCGGCAGATTCCTCGCTCAGCCTTGAGATATATGGCCTTTGCTGCGGGGTGGACTACCAATGTCCACTGCGTTGGGAGCATTGTCGTCGGTGTCCATCCCATTCCTCGCACCTCTTCCGATACGAAACTCCACGGGTTCACCACTATGAAACTTTCTCCTCTGTCCGTTATCCCCGCGAAGGGCATCATCTGGTGATAAGGGAGTGAATATAACCCTAGTGTGCTAGTTCCTGACTGTGTCAAGTCTTGCTGATAGTCGAACTGGGGTGCTCTCGAGCTGGGTAGGAGATATTGATTTGGGGAACGGATACTCCTATTCAGACCACAAGTTGCCTCATCATACATTTCCGGGGGGGGCATCGATATCCGCGCGACACGTAAGAGAACTAGACAAGATGCGGAAGCCACTCGAGCGGGCTCTGCAGGGTCTCGACAGCAGCAGATTTGTTTCCTCCTCGCGGCTAGGAAGCCAAGTTGATCATAATCTGAATACCTTGCAGACTGCAACAATGTTAGTACAGAAGGATATGTGGCTGGCGTGACATAAGCGTACCACAGACAGGCCTCTGTGTAAGGTGAGATCGGGGAGCACGAATATGCCAGATGCCGATATGTACGATTAGCGACCTTGCAGAGGGCTGTCGGTCCGCAAGGAGCCCGTCTCGGGCCAAGGTCTTTTGGGACGCACCGAGAGCTACACGGGTCTACCGCAGAATACGGCTGCCCCGCCGTCCGGCTTCGTGTATCTTGGCTCATACACGCAGTTCAGGACAAGAGAAGGGAAGAAGGGGGGAGAACGAATCAATACCTGACATCCGCAGGCACTAACGCCGACGTTTTGCGTACCCCGGCGCGAGAGGGATGGCCGGAGATCGGGGCCCCAGGTTGATAGAGAATGCCCCTTCTTTACGGTGTCTAGTGCATGGCAAGCCGGTCACCATATGTGCCTAACGAAGGTAGGCACGGCCACTTGGCCTGTCTATTCTCGTCTTACACGCTTGGTGCTGCCTTCCGTGCCCGCTACGTACCAGCGCTTCGGCAAGGCCACACTGGCGGTCTCGCCTTGCGGCATTCGACTAGCACTTGACGAGACAAGAGGGCGAAGGCGAGCTATGGCGGCTCCGCGCAAACGAGAAGGGGCTTTCACAGCAACTGAGCGTCATTGTCGCGACTTCCAGGGACAAGCATACGGCGAGATCGACCCACCTCTAAGGCGAGTTGCTGGCACTTGGGGTACGGGAGGCAAGTTATGTACACTCTCGAGCCTGCCGAGAGAGCATCTGAGGGAGAACTAGCGGCTAATTCCCCATGAAACACTTTCCGTTGGACGACCCAATGGCATCCTCCAGGACGCTAGGCGGAAACATTTATGACCCTCTCCCTATTCCGACGGAGCGATATATTAAGAGGCGGCCGGGCTGGGAACCTGTACAAGATGTGGGCTCGCCGGCATGTAGTAAGAACCCAGGAGGCTCTGGCGCCGCCATTGTAGATATTCAGGTGAGATCAGGGTTCGGACTGGCAGTCTGAGCTTCTTAGCCTGTGTTCCGGATAGGGTTTACGGGTCTGAGACTTGACATGTAGCTAGTGGGAGGCCAAGCTCATGAATATCGCCTCTTTGTGCTTTGTGGATGGAATCGGTGGCATATGGCCGCAACTACGACTGCGGACGATGGGGACAGGCGCATGGGTTCTTGTTGAGGACTAGAATTGGCGTCTGCCGCCCAGTATCAGTCTTACAATGCCTACGGGAGGTTGGTCTTGAGATGTTTCTAGCACGGAGCATCATCGCGCAGACGGCGATCATGATCGACGAGATGGGGAAGGCCGCGCCCAGGAGCCCGCTTTTTTCGAAGAAGGAGCAGATCCGATATGGGGAAACTGTTTCACGTGGGGAGAAGGATCTCGTCGGAGTACTCCTTCCCATACCACGGAAGTACGCGACGAAACAACTACTCGGAGTGCGTGCCGCAGCCCGCCTAAATCCCACGAACTGAACTACCGCTCCAAGGACGGCAGAAATCTCCGCTTGGGGAAAAAATGAAGGAAGCAAACTCATCGGCACGGGAATACGAGCGGGCGAGGCGCCTCGTTTTCAGGTTGAGGCACGGTTGCGGGTTGCAGGGTTGCGGAGCTGCGAGTTTCAGGTTCAGGGTATCATGGCTTTTACTCGTAGGTGAGGGAGAAAGCTGAGCTTCGACTCCGCCATTTGGCTCGTGGACGAGGATTACGAGCAAGTGCGACCCTCTCCGAACTTCTGGGTCCACCAGAGAGAGATAACGGTGGCGGTTGCCGAATATCCAAAAGTCTCGGACGATCATGAGGGCATGATTGCTTTCAATTTGGCCGAGCGAAGAAGGGACCCGCGTCCGAATTGGGTAAATTGCAATCACCCTTTCCCGCAGCTCGGTTGATCTGGGTGCGCGTGTACCCCGATTTGAAGCCCCGTCTGGAATATCGCTTGTCAATTACGAGGAATACAAGGATTAAAGTAGGGCGACAGGTGCAGGAAAGATCGTCCGTTAGTTATCTTCTCTCGTGGACGCGTGGGATCGTGGGAAGCATGGGGAGCGTTAGAGGCCAAGGAACGAGGGCTGGCCCATGCAAGTAGTACTAGCATGGATTCCACGAGAATTACTCCGTCATGTCCGGGGAATTGTCCGTAGTGCGCGCTTTGGCCGGTCCTGTGATGAGCTGGAATGCAAGGGGTCCGCCCGCCCAAGAACGACCGAGCCTGGGATAAGGGGGGAGGCGGTGTTTGGATCTCGTCAACGAGGGATATGGTCATGGACGGTGGCGCCAAGTGGGGTTACAGTTGCAACGACGCTGGGCTGGCCGAGAGGATTCATGGCGCATGCGGGCAAGGGGGAAAGAAACGGAAAGGGAAAACAAAGGGGTAATGGGTCTAGAGGAGAGACCGGTGTCTGGAATGCACTTTACACGATAACGGACGGACGCGGAAGAGGGGGTGTGTATTGGCGAGGAGCAGAACTGAGCATTTCGAGTACAAGTATTGAGTATTAGTCGATGTCTCTGCTTGGTTATTCCTGGCTGACAAGCCTAGGCGGCGCTCGCCAAGCCCGTTAGGGCGACGAAATGGCAAATTAAAGACGTGGTGGCGCGGATTTTCTCCTGAAACCACGTATTTTGTGACTATTTTGTCTTCACGGCGCGTTGCGGGAGGGCGTTTGCTGCGAGTGTCTGACATCTGTCAAAATCCATTACGAGGCGAAGAGAGGAGAGAGCTTGCTCGTATTCTCGTCGAAGTATATGAGTATGAGTCTGAGAAGTCCAAACAAGGTATTCTGTCAGCGGGTGGAGAGACGGAAAGACGCACGGAATGGGAATGCGATTCTTCCGTCGAACTTACCCCCCGCGCAATCAACTCACCGAAGTTGGGATCGTCGGCGGCTTCATTTGCGGCAGGTTGTCAAGCGATGGCACTTCTGGCCAAGGTTGCGGGGTTCGTGGGAAGCTTGTTCGATCGGGCGGGCTGTGGTGGAGATGAAGGCGCTATGATGAATAAGGCATCCACTCCGGCCAAATGCCTGTACCTGCAATAATGCCTGTAACTTGCATCTGCGGGCTGGAGTCATGCAGTACAGACTTCACACGCTTGGAAGTACCAGGAAAGAAAAGTACTCAGAGAGCAACACAAAAGAAACCAAGCTTTCGAACTTCCCAGCTCCTCGATCTCACCTGCCCGAAATACTAGTTTCGCTACCAAGGTTTCGCGCCCCCCTCCAAGCTCATGTGTTTCCGCAGTTTTGTTTGGCCCAAAAGCATGACCTCGAGGGTCTTCTCCCGAAACGGGAGGCTGGGTCGTGTGCACACTGAGTATTAAAACATAGATGAAGTTGCAATAATTCAGCACCAAACATCCACCATCCAAAAAAGCAACTCTTCGGGGCGGCACCAGAGATGAACACACCACCACCCACATGCATCCGGGCCAGCCATGTGCTTGTATGGACCACGAGTAATACACTGCAGCTTAAACGGCGTGGTGGGCGGGAGGTAATCTCTGACGAGAGGGGAATGCACGAGTAACTGGGCTGTTTGCGTCGCCAGTCCGTCCCCACGCCATCCCGTCACCGTCTTGGCAATATCCGTCCGCGCCCGTTGGAAATTAATATTGATACCTGTCCGGAATAATGGACACTATCCAAGTCCAAGTATGGGTTGGGGCGCGAACATTTATCCTCGTCTTCTATGACGCGTGCTTTGTACCGGTATACCTATAAGGTCCTTTCTCTTGCGTATTAAATGGATGTATCGTTGACTTTATGTATGGCGCCAGGTGCACAGCCCCCGGTGGATGCTGCACAAAAAGTCGGGATTAATTGTACTTGTGCTAGCATACGTGTACTTTAGTACGTGTCAGTGGATAGGGATGATGACAGGGACGGACGCTATTCGGGAGGTCCTGGCCAAGATGCGGGTGTTGTGCATTAGGCTGTGTCCGGATGCGTCCACCGTTAAAGCCCAACCGTTTCACCCAGTGACGATATACTACTCGTAGTCCTCTGTGCGAGTGATACAAGGACTCATACCAAATTGAGTTGGTTCATGGATGGGTAAACGCTGCCAAGCATCGTGATTGCTTACTACTTTGTACGTCAATACGACAGTGCCATGGGCTCTCCTCCCCTGCCCATGCATCGCGTCGACAGTGCCCTACCGCAATTGAGACCAGTTTGTCCGAGCGCCCTGTCAGTCGTGTCTTCAGAGGGAATGTCCATATCGCGATCGCAGGTCTCAAATAAATGAGACATAGGGAGGGCAATGGAAGCCACTGGCGAAGACCGTCCACGAGTAATATCCACGAGTAATACTCGCTGTGCCTCTTCCTCCCCCCAGACGCGAGACTGCCGGTGTTAGCGTGCGCTAGCTGGCCCACGAGTTTCGTTCCTGGTCTCTCCCCTTCTGCATGGTCTCCGGAAATGAGAACAATGGTGGAGGGATATTTCAGGGGAGGTGAGCGGGGCGGGGGGGGGCAGTACCTTGGTAGAAGGTACACTGTCCTGTCATAGCTTACTTCAGGTGACCGTCGCTCCAGAGAAGGGGACACGAAGGCTGGGTACTGACACCCCACCATCACCGATCTTAGCGCTGAAGGATAAATGCCACACCACCAAGTCTAGGCTATACTTTGAAAATACACGTATTTATACTAAATAAACTATTGACAGTAACGTATTATGACGGTACTACACAGATGCCGGTTCTCCACTAGCGGCGTCCGTTTTGGGCGTGGTCGCCATGCTCCTTGATCTCGTACCTTACCGGACACGAGGCGTGCAAGCACGAGTCGGGCAATTCTGTGCCTGGCCTGACCGAGTTCGTATCCAATACGGAGCACGCTTGGCACAGCCCAAGTCTTTGCGGAGCGCAGTAGAAATCGCCAGAGATGACGACCTTGTGTAATACGAGTACGAACCCCCCGTCTTGAGAGCTCGACACAGCTTCCACGTTCGCGTCCTCGTCAATTGATTTCGTTGGTAGACTCGCATGTGCTGGGATAAGTACTTGTACACAAGACGGGGACGGAGCATGCCAACTGCACTTTAAGAGACCCACGCACGTCGGCACCCACTACTTGTACTCGTGCCCGTGCTTGCGCTTGTACTTGCAAGTATGTATGTATGTCTGTCTGAGCAAGGATCATTAAGAGAGTGGATTGTTCGGATGTACGAGTGTATTGTTGACATCCACCTCGGACATTAACAACTCGCAAGTCGTTCGGCTGCCTGTCCATCCTTGTGCCTAGAAGCTACCAAAACGGCGGAGCGTCTTCGACGGTGAATGACATTTGGTGGTGAGTTGGGTGGTGGATCCATAGAAGGTAGGTCCACTCTTTTGACAGGGTCCGTGGTCGATGATTGGAGGCTTGTACATCTACGTACCTTCATGTGCATTGAGCCGATTATGGGTATACAAGTATTCTCTCAATGCAACCAGATCAATGGTGGAGACACCCGAGGGTACAATCGGGTACAGCGGCGCAATTGTACTAATTGGCCTGTACCTGTATACTTGGACTTGTATTGGCCAAACGGTGGTCGTGCAAGTAAGTCCATTTATTGTCAGGTCCCCACCCTGGCTCCACCTCCACCTCCACCCACCTCCGTTTCCATACCCTGACGCCCCCCCTTTCCGCTAAATCGGGGTGGCACTTTCTCCCCTGTCGTTTCCGCCATTTCTCCCGCACTTTGGCTGGTCGTTCTGCGCTTTGCGTCCTACGCTGCCCTGCGTTGTGAGAACCCACCTCCCCTTCTCTCCCCCCCCCTTCCCGCCGCCACCCGATTCTGTTTCTCCCCTTCTCGCTTCCTCCACCCCCCTTCACTCGATCTCGCCAACCCGACAAGTTTCCTTCGGCGAAGTCGTTCCTTTTCGATTCTCGAGACCGCCTTCGCGCGTGGACGGCTAGACAAGAGGCATCCCCCCAGCCTGCTTCCGCAACTCGAGCTTCTTTTGCGAGAAGACGCCGCGAGGGTACAAGAGGAAAGGGAATTTGCGCCACGACCGACCCCGACCGTCCACGAGCTCCCTAATGCCTTCGATCTCACGACATTCTTCCACGCCGATGCCCGAACTGCTCACGCTGTGACGGATACTTGAGACGACACACTGTTGATATTTTGGGAAACACCCGCCACCCCTTTTCGACGATTTTTCGTCGAGTTCGCTCTTTTTGCATCCAGCTATACTAAATGTTCGTTTCCCTCCTCCCCAGCGCCGCGCTGCCTCCGGAGAGTGTGTGGTTTTGCTGCGGGCCAAGTACGGATTCAGCCCCGGTCTCGGGCTGGATTCCGCCCCTCTGGCGATCGCGGTGATCGTCCATGCAGATCCAATCTTTTCGACATTGGGCGGATATCTAATGACGGGCTTTTTTTTTTTATAGAACTACTATCTGACAATTTTGTCAAGTACACTCATTTCATATCACCGCCCTGACAAAGTGAGTCGCTTAAGAGCCACCGCCATTGTCCCCCGCGAGACGCTGACCCTTGCTCTCGAAGACCAAGGACTACCTTGCACTCGTTTAACCAGCCATCACCGAAAACGCATCCTCGCCTGCCCCTGTGATACCGATCAGTTCCGTTCCTGTACCGACGACTGTCAAAACGCGAGATGCATCCGAAAACGTGGGCCGTGGCCGCGGCCCTGGCCTTTGCCTCGACCGCGGTTGCCGATGGGGGACAGAGAATATACTTCCCCCGCCATGTCAAGCGTCAGTTCACGAATTCAACTATTGGCAGTGACGAGGTCTCGTCAGAGTCGGCAACAGTTGATACGGAGACTGTGGCCTCGAGTACCGATGCGTCGGTCACCGTGCCACGTGCCGACACCGATTCCACTCTCGGCCTTCCCGATCTGGAAGATATCCTCACACTCGACATTCCCAATACCATCCGACTCCCTGACCTCTTCACCAGCCCGACAGCAACACCCTCTGACGACGAGCAGATCGACGACGGCGTAACGTCTACCTCGACCTCTCCGGGTGTGATTGGTGGTATTGGTGGGATTATCGTAGCCCCCACTGGTGTTGTAACAACTAGCTCGGAGACATCTACGTCCGCCTCTGAGAAGGAAACACCAAGTGAGGAAGACGATAGCTCCACCGTTCCGACGGAAACGTACGAGTCTGAGGAGCCCGTCTCCACCGACAGCGTCAAGCCGACGGCGCCAACCTCGGCTGACCCGCCCTCCCTCACTGATATTCTCGACCCCATTGAATCCCTCATCATCGATCCCATCGAGTCTGCCATCATCGACCCTATCAAGACCGGTATCATCGACCCTATCGAGACCGCCATCATCGACCCTATTGAGACCGCCATCGTCGACCCCATCGAGACCGCCATCGAGACCGCCATCGTCGATCCCGTTGAGACTATCATTTCGGATATCCCGATTCCCAAGCCCACGGCGCCGAACGCTGAACCGAGTGACATCCTAACCTTGGTGCCGATCCCTGAGCCTTCGAGCGCGAACGTCGATCCAACGGACGGCCCCTTGACTTTGTTGCCGATCCCTGAGCCTACCACGACTGTGTTGCCGCCCATTTCCGATCCCGTTCTCAACGGTACGGAGCCCGTCCCTCCGGCCACGGACCCTACGACGCCTCCCTACTCGGATCCCACGGACATTAGCATCCCGCCCACCGACCCTACTGACGTGCCTTTCCCTACTGGCGCGAACGTGACGAGCTCCGCACCCGTGACCGACGTGCCCACGCCCACGACGATTAGCGATGGCCCGATTGTGACTCCGCCGCCTGCGCAGAACTCTACTATATACGAGGAGGAACCGACAACCGTACCGTCACCAGTTCCCAATCAGACCTTCACTAGCATTCCGGCCGTGACCACGGTGACAGGCAAGGAAAACTGGCTGGGAACCAAGCTCGCAGCGGATGACGCTACGGCAACGGTGAACACAGACCTCCCCGCTCCTACCAGCAGCCAGGAGTTGCCGGCCGGGATGCCGAACTCGATCGACGCCACAGACGACGAGATTACGCAGCCAGACGGTACGACTCTGATTCGCATCGTCTTTGACCGCAGGCTACACTACGAGTTCGTTGCGGAGAACTTCACGGCCTCGCAGCAGATCTTCATGTACTTCCCCAAGGTCATCTCGCATGGCGAGTCGTGTGATGAGTCCAAGGTCAAGATGATGCGCCTCACACCGCTCGAGACGAAGCAGAATAAGGGATGGATCACGACAGCTGCGTTTGCCTACGTGCCGAGCAGCATCATCGAGGCGCTCCAGATCGACATTCACCTCACCAACTCGGAACTGTATAACCCCCCGCACCCCATCGCTTTCGATCTCGCCTCGGCGATTGATCCGTCGTACGGCATCTTCCCCGGCTCGGACCTCGAGACGCCGGGAGGGTCCTCGTCCGAGGAGCCGGGCGGTGCGCCGTTCGGCGGCGGCGAGGAGACGCCGGAGGAGCAGACGCCGGGACAGAAGGGTGCCACTGCAGGAATTGCCGTCGGCGCTATCGGAGCGGCCATGGCGTACGGCGCGGCCATGTTCCTCGTGGCGCGGCGGTACAAGAGGAAGAAGTTGGCGCACCGACGGGCCAGCTCGCTCAGCAACAGCAACAGCGGCTCGGCCGAGATGCGCTTCAGCGGGTCCGGAAGCCCGGCGACGGCGATGATGGGTGGGGCGCTCCTCAGCCAGCACGCGTCTAGCTACGGCGGAGTGGCGGGCGGCAGGGCCAGCCACGGCAGCGGGCAGAGCGGCGCGGGCAACTCTGGACGCACGGCGTATATCTCCGCGCCGGTAGCTGCGGAGAACTCCCTAGGATGGAACTGAGCCTAGGTAGAGGTTATCCATGCTCCTTCCCCCATCTGGTCTACCTCGAACATATCCGTCAATTTTCTGCCTCGACCGACCCTTCTACTTCGATACCCCGATCGCGAGGCACGCATACACAAACTCCAGCTACCAAGCCATTTTCTTCTCTTGTTTATTTAATTCTTCTCCTGGGCTCCTGTGAGCTCATTTTATTTTCGATATTTTCGGTAGCATTTTTATACCATTTACCGAGAGTCAATTGTATATGGAAGTAGCTTTTCAGCCCTCTGACAGCCATCTGATATATTTGGCGTGTTTCCTTTTTCTTGAATCTCACTGTACTGTGGCTCTCTGATTGTGGGCTGCTATAGTCATGAACACATGTACAAATTTTTTTACGTCTTGTTTTTCTCTTTTTTTAGATTTCTACTTTTTCACCCCCTCCTTTGTTCCTCGGGGCTTGGGCCGGGACCTGATATCGGATGGCGGGACCTGGAATTGAGGCGTTTGACTCTGGCGGGTCTTGGGTCTGTCTGGTTATGGGTGGCTGGCTCGGCTATACTTTTCGAGGAATGACTTTAATGTCTCTTTTTCCTTTGTGTGTACCCCGTGGGTGTGGGCGGACGGGGATGTAAGTGGGGCTGCTGATGTGGATGTGGACGTGGACGTGTGTGCGTGTGCGCTTGATCCAAAACGGCGATGTGTTTCGAGGTCGAGGTGGGTGAAGAGGGGAGGGGAGGTCTAGGGACGTGACGTCGTTGGGGCGGTTGGCGTCTTTGTCGGTGGAGCGATGGTGGCCGTGTGCCGGTTCGCCGGCGGATTCATCTTTTTCTCGCCAGGGATTGGTGACGAAAAGGCCCCCGCTGGTGCCGTGTCATGGGTGGAGTCTAAGTGGGTAGGTATCTACTTCGTTGCACATATCGAATATAAGATTTCCTACAATCTGTCGCTTCCAGACATTTTAGCGTGGACAAGTACTGGTAGAGTGGCGTAATCGTGCTAGTAAAAGCATATGTAAAAGCAGTTGGAAGTGCGACCAGCTCACTTGAAGCCTGGAAGTATTACAGGCAAGTGGGGAAGTAAGGAATCACTGTTAAGGTATACCTCCATGGGGCTCTGGCTGGGTATGAGTAGGTCTCCAGATGTCTTAGCCGAAGCTTGTCCTTCTGGGATGGGACTGGGGACTAGCCTCCGATGTTCCAAGTTCGAGGTTCGAGGTTCCAGGTTCGACGTTGGGATGGCGGAGCGTGCGTAGTGTTTCAATAGCAATACCAGTAATGGCGGGGGATCGACCTTGGCGGGAAGCCTTTATCGATCGGCCGGGCCAACCAACCCCTCCATCGAGGTGTACATCCCGCCGCACTCGTATAGCGGGGCAATAATTTTTTTCTAAGGCACAAGCAAAGTAACAAGCACCAGCTAGTGCTCGCACCGCCCTCTCACCACACGTCACCTCTCTCTCTCTCACCCAGACCACATTAAGCAAACAAGGAACACGGACAGACACCCCCCCACCCCCGGCCCCGAATATCACACCTTGTAAAAACGCCCAACGACTAGAGGAGCTCCGACCGAGACAATGGCCGGCACCAAGAGGGAGAGGGACGAGAGGGATCCCGACGCCATGGACGAGTCTTCTGACGAGGTATGTTACAGATCCTCCTACCCCAGAGCCGGGAGATGCCACCCATTTCAGTGAAATGTAGAAGAGAAAAAGCAGAGAAATACGGGGGGGAAGGGGAATTAGTTAGCTAATAAGGGGGCCTCCACCTCAGGACTTCGACATGGTAAACGTCGACTTCGAGTGGTTCAACTTCGACCCGGAGGTCGACTTCCACGGCACCAAGACTCTCCTCCGCCAGCTCCTCGACGTCGACGCCCCGCTCTTCGACGTCTCCTCCCTCGCGGACCTGATCCTCTCCCAGCCGACCGTCGGCTCGACCGTCAAGACCGACGGCAAGGAGAGCGACGCCTACGCCCTCATCACGGCCCTCAGCCTGCGCACGCACGCGTCGCACGCCGCGCTGAGCGGTCTGGCGGCGTACATCTCCCAGAAGACCGGCGCCGGCGCGATAGCGGAGGCGCTATCGTCGGGAGGATCCGCGGACGTGGGCCTCGTGCTCAGCGAGCGCCTGATAAACATGCCCTCCGAGGTTGCGGGCCCCATGTACTCCATGCTCGTCGACGAGCTCGACGCGGCGGTAGAGGACAAGGAGCCGTACGCCTTCTCGCACTTCCTCGTGCTCTCGCGCGTGTACCGCGAGGTGGCGCCTGACCCGGACGTCGCGACCGACCAGCGGCCCAAGAACAAGAAGGCGAGGGAGGCGGCGGGCTCGTCGGGCGAGGGGGAGACGCTGTACTTCCACCCCGAGGACGAGGTGCTGGCTAGGTTCGCGGCCGCGAAGGGGTCGTATAAGTATACGAAGGAGGACGAGGCCGTGGCGGATAGCAAGAGGGCCTTCTCCGAGATGGGGATCCGGACGGAGGGGTACGTGATGCTTATCGAGGCGGCGAAGTTCAGGGAGGCCGTGCAGGCCGTGGGGAGGTATCTTGGGTCGGGGGCGTAAGCTGGCTGAAAAAAGGGGGAAAGGGGGGCTTAGAGGCGCTCGGGGAAATGGTGTGATGAGGTGAGTGAAGGGGTGGGAAAAAAAAAAGGGGCTCAGGTGGTCGTCGTCGAGGCTTTGGTGGGCTAGATGAGAGGATATTTATGATGACGAGGGGTCATCCCCCGTGCGAATACTTTGAAGCGTATCACGTACACATTGATTGCCCTTCCTCCCCTGCAATGTATCAGAGTTCATGGTTCGCCCTTCCCCCTTCCCCAATGGCATGTCTTACTGTTACAGAGAGTAATAACTGAGTCGAAAAGCCACCACACTCCTCCTCCCCTCCCACCACAGTAAAAAATAAATGAAAAAAAAAATAGGCAAAAACACCATCATACATATATCGTCTACACCTATTCTCCGCCCGCAAAAAAAAGATATTAAAAAAGATCTCGTCAGCATGCCCACACTCCCACAATGCCGTCTCGCCTCCCCTCGACGAGGTACCCGTCCTTCAGCCGCACCCTCTCCACGATGGACGGGGTCCGCCCCTCCTCCGCAGCCGCGATGCCCGCGCCGCAGTCCCACTGCCTGCCCTCGACCTTGTCGTACACCTTGACGACGTCCTCGCCTGCCGCGCACGCGATCCGGCGCGCGTCGAACATCATGGCCGTCACGGGGTTATCGTAGGCGTAGGCGTCGTGGATCGCGCCGGTGCGGAGGTCCCATATCTGTAATTCCCTGATGTCAGTCTCATCTTCTTCATTCTTTCTCTGTAGTTTTTTCCCCTCGCTGTCCTCAAACTACTCGAAAGAGAGGGAACATAGAGGGAAGAGAGAGGAAGGGAGAGGTGGCGACTTACCCTTATGCTCCGGTCTACACTACCCGTGACGAGATGCACGTCGTCAAACTGCAGGCACGTCACGGGCCCAGTGTGGCCCACCAGACTCCGGTGTACCTGCCCACTCCTCAGATCCCACAGCCTCACCATCCCGTCGGCCGTCCCGCACGCGAGCGCTGCGTCGAACAACTGCAACGCGCCCACGAAGTCGGCCCCCCCATCCGACGACCGCGCCGTGTGCCGCCAGTTTCCCCCTCCACCGCCGGGCATGGCCGACGCGCCTAGGGACGCCGAGGCCTGCGCGGCGGCCCACATCACGTCCAGCGTCTGCACGCACCTCCCCTTCTCGAGGTCCCACTGCCTCAGGGTCTTGTCCGCCGACCCGGACACGAGGACGTCGCCGCGGAAGTCGAGGGCCGTGATCTCGTCGAGGTGGGCCTGGAGCGTGAAGAGCGGGCAGTCGTCCATGGTGCCCTCGGGCGGGTCGACGGGCTGGTCGTCGTCGCGCGAGAAGGCGATGCCGTCCTCGTCGTCCTCGCCGCCCGAGAAGCCGCTGCCCTGCGGGTCGTAGCGGGCCTTACTGAGGTCCCAGAGGCGGATGGTGGCATCAGCGGATCCCGTGGCGAGGAAGTTGTCCGAGACCTGGAGGGTCCGCACCGAGGCAGTGTGCCCCTCGAGGAGTCCTATGCACCGGCCGGCGTTGAGGTCCCATACACGTACGGTGTCGTCCATGGAGGATGTGACCATGGTACCGAAGGGCGCGTCGAAGTCCATAGCTAGCACGGGTTCCTTGTGGGCGCGGATCTCCCTGATCATGGAGCCGGGTTCGAAGTGCTCGTGCAGTATGGGCATCGATTTCCGCCGGGGGGCCTTCGGCTTCTTCCGCTTCGTGGGCGTCGTTTGGGCCGAGGGAATCTTTTCGTAGATAGATTGGGACATGAAGTCAACGTCATCGTGGCCGAGTATTATTAGGCTCTCGTCGAGGTCGTCGTCGTCGGCTGCTGGGGCCTGTCGGCCGGCCGCTGCCTCATTTTCGTTGACGAGTTGCTGCGTCTCCTCTATGCGATTCTCCGTGTCCACGACTGAGCCGCCATGTTAGCATTTGACATTTTCGGTATTGAGACTTGAGATCGTGCGCGCGCGCGCAGTGGGGAGCACCCACTGTCCTGTTCTAACACGGCCTCGTCCTGCTCGATCCTGGACAGCCGTTCCAGAACGGTCCTCCTCATGCCCGCGAGATTCGCGAGCTTGTTGTCGATGTCCCTGATCTCGTAGCTCGCCATGTTCTTCCTAATCGTCAGCAGCTGCAGCTCGTGCATCATCGACCCCTTCTGCCTCTTCAGCTTCGACAGGCTCTGCGGCGACGCCGGGGCGTGCGCGCTCTCGTCGAGGAGCTTCCTCCCGCGCGACGGCTTCCGGCGGTGCTTCTTTCCGTCTTCGGTCATCTCGGGGAAGCTAGCCTGGAAGCCCTGGAAGAGCGAGTACGAGTTCTCGGCGTAGGGTATGTTGGCTAGCATCTCGTCGGACAGGGCGGTCAGGGCGCGGTGCTGGATCTCGGTGCGCGAGAGCTTGGATCGCACGAGCTCGCTCGGGGTCGTCTTGGCCATGGAGAAGATGCCGTGCTGGACCGACGGCTTCTGGAGCTGCTTGTGGACGGCGGTCATGGCGCTGCGGTAGTGGTCGACATGCGGGGAATCGACGGTTGGGGGCCCCATCAGGTGTGATGCCGTGGTGGTGACTTTCCGTGAGAAGGTCTCAAGGCCTTTTGTCTGGGGGGCGGTTAGCAGGTACCAGGGCGGGTTTGGTCTTGGGCTCAAAGTTGAGGTTGAGGTTGGGACCGTCTTTGTTCGAGAGGGCTCCATCGTGTGATGTGATGTGGACGCCGCGGGATGGCAAACGCAAAAGACAATGACATTATTGCCGCAAAACAAAGATTAGGGTAAACGCAGGAAGCTTACAGATAGTATCGAGTTGTCGTCGTCCCCCGAGTCGTCCGCGAAGTCGGCCTCGTGACCGTGGCCCGCCATGTGGTCGATCTCGCGCGCGTGGTCTCGAAAATGGAAAGGAAAGGATGAGAGGTCGAACAAGGCCCGACAAGGTCCGTTGTCGGCGTCTCAAGAGAAGAGAGGGAGGTCGACTAAGATCGTAGCCAGATTGGAGGTTTTAAGTTGGGATGAGGGGGATTGAAGAGGGAGAGTATGGCAACCTGCGTTGAAATGAAACCCAAGTTGTGACGGAGGTGTGGTACCGACGCAAAGATAGACAGCAATCAGCAATCAGCAATATTTACATCGACACGGAGAGTTCCGGCAACCAACAAAACATGTGGAAAGCTAATAGTGGGTAGCGGACAGTGCAACAGACTGTGGCTGAAATAGTGGGGCCCAGGCGAGGTCATAATGCGATGACAACGGCATGGTTGCTAAACTCCGACGAGGATGCCCCGCCATTCAGCACGGACGATGACAGGTGCAGCAGGGTGGACGGCCTGAGACCGGAGTTGCAGCGCTGCGAATACCGGACCCTCTGAGCCTATGCGTCATTCACAGGCGTGGTTACCGACGACCCTCCAAAAATATCACCCCTCCTTCCAACCTCCAACCATTCATTAACTTACCCTCCTCCGCGATTTGGCTCCGGGATGGTATTATATTCTAACCTATATAGCCACCTCCCTCCATCGCCGCATCCGCACCCTCCCGTAACCACCAAGAACAAGATGGACTCAGTCATTGATCTCTCAGATGCCACCAAGGCCCTCGACCTGGCACGGATACGGGCCCAGTTGATGTAAGGCATCATCATCATCCACCCTTCCTCGCGCCGGACACCGGACCGGACCGGCCAGCACTTCTTCCTCCCGCCCCCCAGTATTCTACCAATTCCCTCCCTGTTCCCCTTGCCTGGTAGGGTCGATGAAGACCTCAAAGGCAAAGGGCATAGAGCTCAATGGCGGGACCGACCAGACTCTATCCAGATCAACCCCGCTGACATCTCTCCCTCCAGCCGCCTTGAGGACACCATCATAATGCACCTCATCGAACGCGTCCAGTTCCCCCTAAACAAGACAATCTACACTCCTGGTGCCATCAACATCCCCGACACGAACCTCAGCTTCATGGACTGGTACCTCCGCGAGCAGGAGCGCATCCAGTCCCGCATCCGCCGGTACGAGTCCCCCGACGAGTACCCCTTCTTCCCCGACGCCCTCGAGTCCGCCATCCTCCCGCCCGTCGACTACCCGCACATCCTGCACCCCAACGATGTGACGGTCAACGACAAGATCAAGACCTTCTACACTGAGAGGTTCCTCCCCGCCGTGTGTCCAGACTTTGGCGGCCGCGGGGACAGGGGCGCCAGTGCCGAGAACTACGGGTCGACGGCCACGTGCGACATCGCCTGCCTGCAGGCCATTTCGCGGCGGATACACTTTGGCAAGTTCGTAGCCGAGTCCAAGTTCCGGCACGAGGAGGACAAGTACACGAAGATGATCCAGGACGGGGACAGGGACGGCATCGGCTCAGCCATTGTGAACGCTGCCGTGGAGAAGCAGGTTCTCGCGCGGCTGCGGTCCAAGGCCGAGAGCTACGGGAGGGACCCCGTAGCCATGAATGACACGGAGAGCCTACCCAAGATTAACGTCGACGCCGTGGTAGCCATGTATGAGGACTTTGTGATTCCCTTGACCAAGGAGGTCGAGGTCGAGTACCTGATGCAGCGGCTGGAATGAGTTGAGGCTAGGGAACTACTGGGGAAGGGAAGGAGAATGAGGTGAAGGGCGAAAATGGTGTGAGAACCGG
>ONZQ02000014.1:217923-228482 GCA_900312665.1 Cephalotrichum gorgonifer | reverse complement strand
GGGGGGGAAACATGGTGAGTTGTGAATGAGCCACATATAGAGGACTTGTTTTGCAGTCAGAGCGCTTTTCACTACTTGCATCCTGAATAGAGAGAAGGAAGACCGGTCTCGCGGAAGTTCTCTTACAGGCAGTCGGTCCCCACGAAACATATCAGATTCTAGAACAAGTACAACATGTCCATCTTACACGATATTATGACCATTACCACACCGCTTCCCACCGAACCAACCCGTAACGCCCGTCTCAACGTGTATGATGTATGTCTCAGCCACCAACTCCCGCCCCCGTGTCCAACTCGTTCTACCCAACCTATTATCTATTACCTGTCCTCCCGAGTTGGAGCGAAAGAAAAGAAAAACATAATAAACAACTTCTTCCAACCTCGGCTCGCCCGACTCATGTTCCGCTCACCTTCTCCCTCGGCGAACTCTGACCACTCTTGCCCTCCGGGCTATCAGAGCTGCTAGGGCTGCCAGGCCCCCCTGGCCCCCCTGGTCCCCCTGGCCCACCTGGCTGTCCCTTCTTAATGCTCCTCCACTCCATACACATCGCGGCGCCGAACGTTAGGATCGAGAGCCCCATGCCTAGCAAGAACACCCTCGTGCACGCAAAGTTGTACGCCTCGACGACGGTGGGGCGGAACCTCACAGGCACGCTCATGAGCAGGCCCGTCGCGCCACTCTCGGTGACCGAGTGTCCCCCGCCGGGCCCCGCGCCGCCGCTGCCGAACCCGGGCACGTTTGCGGCGGCGAGCCTGGCCTCGAGCAGGTTGTTGACCATGGACTGGCCGACGGACACGAAGATGGCCCCGCCCAGCTGCTGCGCGAAGAAGCTGATGGCGATGCCGGTCGAGACGTCCTCGGGCGGGAAGACGGTCTGCACGGCCAGGGCCACGGTCTGCATGCCGAAGCCGAGGCCGAAGCCCGTGAGGAACTGGTAGGCGATCCACTTGGCCGACGGGGTCGAAGGGAGGAAGGTCGAGAGGAGGCCCTCGCCCACGGCCATTATCGACGCGCAGAGGAGCATGGAGGGGACGTAGTAGCCCAGCCTCTGGGTCCCGACGCCGGAGATGACGGAGGAGACCACGATGGAGAGGACAAGGGGGATCGTGTAGATTCCGGACTTGACGGGGCCGGTGCCGAGCACGGTTTGGACTTTTGGTGGGCATTTTTTGTCAGTTTATATATCGGGGTTGGGGTTGGGGTTGGGGCTGGGGTCCGGCGCTTCTGAGGGATGTGTGTGGCAGCAACTTACACCAGAGCGGCACATAGTAAATCGGCAGAATCATGGCGCCAGAGAGGAAGATCTGGAAGAAGAAGCCCGCGAGCATCGACCTCTGCCGCATGATCCTCATCGGCACGGTCGCTGTCTCGGGCATGAGCGCCTGCACGGCGATGAAGCCCACCAACATGACCCCGAAGACGACGAAGAGCGCCACGACGCGGGCGTCGTTCCACGCGTAGGTTGCGCCGCCCCACTGCAGCGCCAGGAGCAGGGCGACGATGGAGGGGAGGAAGAAGAGGGTGCCCAGCGGGTCGAGGCGGAGGAAGTGGGTCTTCAGGGGCGCGGGGGCGGCGGGGCGGCGGGGGATGTGGAGGAGGAAGATGAGGCAGAGGAGGGCGACGCCGCCGATCGGGAGGTTGATCCAGAAGCACCAGCGCCAGGATAGGGTTCCGGTAAAGGCGCCTCCCAGGAGGGGCCCGATGACGGAGGACATGCCGAAGACCATTCCGAAGATGGCTGGTGGGAGACGTGTGTGTTAGCGGGTACGGTGAGGTTTTGGATGTTTTTTTGGTTATACGAACCTTGAAACATGGGCCTGTTGCGTAATGGTATCATTGGGATCATTACCATCATCGACCCGGAGAAGATACCAGCGGACCCGAAGCCGGCGATGGCGCGACCCGTGATGAACATGGCCGACGTGGGTGCTGCGGCGCAAATGACGGAACCGACTTCGAAGATGACGATGACGGCTAGGTACGTCCTAGGATCCGGCCGTCAGTTGTGACCTCTCTCGCCATAACTACCAGGAATCGTGGTCCGACTAAGAGAAAAGTTCGTGACGGGGAGGGGGGAAGTTGAAAGGGGAAAAGGGAAAGGGGAAAGGCGTGGAAACGAAACCCTACCACTTGATATCATAAAACTTGAATATCCTCCCAAACAACAACTGCGACGCCGCCGTCGTGAGCATATACGCTGACCCATACCACCCGATGTCGTCCAGGCTCTTATAGTCGTCCGTGATCCGCGGTATCGCCGTCGCGATGATGGTCCGGTCCAGCGCCACGAGGAAGATGGCCAGGAAATTCGAGACAATGACGAGCCAGAACCTCAGGCTCTTCGGCTTGAAGTTCTTATCCGGGTCTCCGCCCGGCGGCATCCCGCCCGGCGGCGGCCCCTTGCTCCCGACCGGTTCCTTCTTTGGGACGGGGGGAGGCAGCTCCTCGGGATCAGATGGAGTCTGGGTGCCGACGGTGACGGTGGTGGGCGCGAAGGATTTCGGCCGGGCGGGAACCGCGCCGTGGGATGCGAGCTCGAGGTCCGAGCGGGACGAGAAGTCCGGGCCGAGTGTGTTTGACGAGGCCATGGTGACGTCGAGGCTCTCGGGGCGGATGGAGCGGGACCCCCGGATCGTGGTTCCCTGAGAAAGGTCTTCGCCCAGGGGGAAGTCGTAGATGTCCTGGGACTGCAGGGAGGAGTTTCGACGCCGGTTGGGGTGGTGGAAGTCGAGGGGCCGTGAGATGGGCGGGGGAGTGGTGTGTGCGAAACTTAACTCGGAGCCGCTCGGTCTAGGCGGCGGGGGGAACATGATAATATCTGGATGGGACGGCAGCGGCGGGAGCGACGGCGAGGGGGAGTCATCTCGCGCGTACGGCTCATAGTACCATTGGGAGCGCGGCATCCTGGCTGGCCAGCTTGCTTATCGGCGTCCGAAAACACCGACAGGGCGTGTTGAGTGGGGGAAGGGGGGGGGGGGTGGGGGGGGTATCTTGGTCCCATGCACCTCGTGGTGACAGGCCGGGAAGGGGGGGTAGGTGTGGTCGTCGGCGTCGGCGTCGGCGCGTCGGTGGAGGCCGGGGCGATATAAATAGCGATCGACGGTGAGCTTGAGATGAAAATGACGGTTACATTGCTTGTAGGTGGGATATAATATAATATCCTACGATTCGAGAAACGGAAAGAAAAAAAAAGAGGATATACTTGTAAGAGCTAGGCTGAGTTTCTGGGATCGTGACACAAGCAAGCAAAGGGCCACGCCGGACCTTATGGGGGGGGTGAGCCTGGGTGGTATGACTACGCGGGCTCCACGGCCTGGTATGATGTAGCCGAGATAGAAATAATCAGGCACGGACCGGACTAGAAAGAGAGAATGGGATGGGAGAGGGAGAAAAAGTAAGGCGTACGGTCAGAGAGCCCGGACGTGGGGACTGGATAATATGGTATAAGTAATGGTGTACAAGTAGAGGCAGGATAAGGCAGCAGAGAGAGGGATGTTTGATCCATCCCCCGTCTCTAGTACAAGTACGTCTCGGTGCCGAGACAAAAGATTGACCGGAGAAGGCCTAAAACCACATGTCTGGACGAGTGTGTGGTGTTATGTCAAGGGACTATAGATAGAGTGCCGTCACCGTCACCGTGGTGGTGGTTGGCTTGGCCGCCCATGTAAGTGGTAGACATTAGATTAACAGTTGCTTTTCTTTTTATGTTGAATTTCCTCATCTACCAGCCTCTTTATTCCAAGTCTCAATATCAATTAAAATTATAAGTAAAGGCTATTCCCGGGCCGAAGAGGGTAGTAGGGGACCAGATGTACGAGTGGAACGGCTGAGCTTAGAATGTCCGGGGAGCACAGCACAGCAACATTTCAAGGAAAGCACCCTTGTCCATGGCCCGTGGCGTCTCCGGACCTGGCGTGCCCGGCTGACTCCGTTGTTCAAAAGTGTAACGCTAGGGTTCCCGAATAAGAACCCTACCAGCGCGAAGTTCCTTCCGTGGAGGACTCTAGTGAGACTTTGTAGGTATGTGTAACTGGGCTTGGCTCCAGGGCTGGGGAGGCGGCTGGATCCTGGGCGAGAGTGTGCGAGGCCTATGGTTCTAAATATGTTGTTGATCATGTTTTGGGTCACGGAGCACGGATTATGGATCATGAACGTGTAAGACGCATGACATGAGCCTATCCGAGAACCATTGGACGCTCGAGAGCTCCTGCACGTCTTCGGGGTGGCTTCGCTTCATTCGCATCGGCTCACTTACACCATCGATGGCGTCAGGCTTCGTTTCTATATCTCAGCAGCGGTCTTCTAAACAAGCAATACACATACGGAGATGCCCGGTGTCATTATGAAATTGACAAGTAGGGGACGGATTTGTATGCTCGTAAAACGGGTAATCAGAATGGGAGGCGAGATACTTTTGTCGTTTTAGGGGGGGGGGTGGGGGGGGTACGGGGTTCTGATTCCGGGGCGGGCTTGTCGTGGGGAAGTCCAGACGGGTTAAGCCGTTTTCGGACCTTGTGCGTCCTGCATGTGTGTGCGCGGCGCGGGAGACAGACAGCTCGCTCAGTTGGTGTCACCTTCGACAAGCTGGGGTGGGGCGGTACCTCGTATTCTCTCAGCCCCATCTTGTTCCTGACTCTTGGGAGTCTGTGTGCTCCGCTTGCTACGCGTGCTCGTATATAAATAAGTACGGGGAAGAGTCTGCCCACACACCCGGATATTCGAATTGATGTTGGACAGCAGCAATGTAATGGTGAGAGAGACTCAATGTCGGAGCGGTTCGGCCCCGGCGCCGACACCATGGGCAGGTGGTCTGTGCGCGTCTCGGCAATGCTTTTCTGGGAAGGTATTAGTATGTACGTACCTGTCCTAATACCATCCACCATAACCACAAGTACCGCCTGAAAACATGTTCGTTCTTGGAGCAGATCGGCGGCGGGTTCTGGGCGACCTGCCCGTTATCTGAACCCACTGCGGGGCACAGGACCCGGGCATGAGTCTATTTTGACCGAAGGTCGGTCATCCAAGACAGACCTACCCGACCTACCCTCCTCTGCGCTCGTACGGATTGATTACTCAGGATGAATACATACACGGACAGAGATATATGGTGGTTCGATGCCCTTTTCGAATCCAATAAGCACGGAACATGGAACACGGAGCAGAAAATGCAGACCATTTCCATCTCCTCCATTTCTTCTCCGTCCCCCTTCCCGCATCCGCGCAAGAATGCGGCGTGGTAGGAACTTCTCCTGGAAAGGCACCGATCCTTGGTTGAAAATTGTTTGTGAACACCATCTTGCTTCGAGTTGTTTGCTTGTCCCGTCAATGTTCTGCCTGCCTGGGTCTTGGCACCCTTGTCGCCCTCGATAATTCGCCCGGTTCTGCCGTCTCCCCTCCCCTTACCTCATCCCATACATAGTGAGGGGGCCGTTCCAACATGTCTTCCCAGGGTGAGCGGGAAACCAGAGTGGAAGAAGGGAAAGGGGGAAATGGAAGGAGGTGGAATGTGAGGGGTGAGAGTCAAAGTTGGGGGTGGGAAGAGATTGGGACGGGTAATAACTAATAGCGCGCAACCGGAAAGCAGGAACGATGGGGGGGGGGGGGGGGAGGAAGAGAGGCTGCCCGTGCGTGCGTGCGCGGTCCTTCCTCTCTACCCTTGACCATTTGGCAACGGCACCTTCCTCCCTTTCTTCCTTCCCGCCTTTCCCAAAACCTCGAGCCGTGCGTGTCCTTGTATTTTTCGCTCGCACAATCCCTCATTTATCCTTGAGGTCAATACAGTACCCTGCTGAAGAATCCTCCTATTCCCGAAACTAGCACTTTATCTCTGAAGATTATTACTGAAGAAGGTGAGATAGACGCGACCTTTGCCTCTCTCTCTCTGTGCGGTGTTCCCTCCCCTCCCCTCTCCCTCCCCTCTCACCCTCTCGTCCTGCCGCCTCCCATCCAATCTGCAATATCCTCCCTTTACCAAAGTGTCGGGTCTGCCCGTCATATTCGTTTTAATCAGTCAGCCGGTGGCCGCGGTCATACTAGCGATCGGCCCTAGACTGCTGAGACGGAGAGGCGGAGTTAATAGACCGACCACAACCTGAAGAACGGAGCGGCTCTCGTGGACCTGTTTGCGCCACTTGCCCTACGGATTCCGAGGAGCGGGGGCGAGGAAAGAGGCGCGGAGCTCTGGTCGCCCTAGTTTCTGGAGACCTGTCACATTCCCAGGATCCCCTCGCAGAAAGAAGCAAAGCTGCCACTTCTTCGCGCCCTGTTCAAGATGTCAGCTCAGGGTCTGTCCCCTCTCGGCTGAATAATCCCTCTTTATCCCAATCGCTATCCAATTACCTGTAGCTTGCACCTGGCGAGATATACTCCGTGTATTACATCGGGCCCTTCATCCTGCGAGGGGGCTCTTCGGACAACCCCTACGACACCTCCGAGGCCAGTACCTGTTCGTCCCTCCCTAGCCTCATACGCCAACCAGCCACTCTACGGCGTACATCCAACTTCCCTAAGTTGCACACCGCAAGCCCCCTCCCCCACTTTCCGCTCTCTACCCCCTCCCTTGCCCGGTTATTCTGCCTACCCCCCTCCCTATCGCTTAACGGGACGCTATCCCTGGACCCTTGTTAGTTAATAGTCCCGGGCTCGAAGACGGCCTTTCTTTTGTCTCGGAGTGGGGCCGAACTATCACAACGGCCTCGGGACCACGAGTACATGCATTCCTAAGTCCGTCCCTGTGCTCCATACGGGCAAGGAACAGGAGACGCCCTTCCGCGAAGACTTGTGTTACGACCGGCACTCCCCCCACCACGGCCGGCCCCACCGGCTACCACTGTTCAATCTATTCTATTCCATCCAATATACTGCCTTGTCGTCTATGTATCTCGGATCCGAACCTACGTACTGACCAACGGAGACAAGGTACCTTGGTACGCTGGCTTATACGCCTCCCCGCAGGACGCGTACCCATACCCACTCGGTTTCGGCATCCGGCGCCCGGCATTCACGGCGGCCGATGATATAGGCGCGGCCTAGCTGGCTTAAGCCGCGAATACATATAAACAGCCATGTCGGAAGAACAACCCCACTTTCCCGCCGTTAGGCTCACCGGACCCGGGCCATCCCTAGAAGGCGGCAGCCAAGCGACACGCGAGCACCCCTCCTCGGGTCAGATATTGTCCCAGCACCAGCCACAGATTCAACACCAACAGTATCAGCAGCACCCGGACATGGCCGTCAAGCTCACGAGGGGCACCTCGTGCGTGCTGTGTCAGCAGCGCAAGGTCCGCTGTGACAAGAACAAGCCGTGCGCCAACTGCGTCAAAGCCCGCGTCGAGTGCCGCGTCGTACCGCCACAGCCGCCGCGGAGGAGGAAGAAGAAGCTGCAGGAGAAGGATCTTATTGATCGGCTAAAGAAGTACGAGGGAATCCTGGCCGAGAATAACATCTCGTTCGAGAGCATCATGCCAGACCTTCCCGGCGGGGGCGCTGGGAGCATGGATTCGCTGGACGGAGGTGGGCTTGATGATGTTGCTGAATTGGAGAATGACTTTGAGGGGCTGAAGACGAGCCCGGGATCGAGTTCGACGCCCTCGGCTGGGTCTGGGAGGAGATCGCACCCCGAGAAGTGAGTTTCCATCCGTCCGGTCTCGACGGGAAGTAGGAGGCTAACTTGATCGGATGCAGACCGCGTAAAGGGTTTGCACACCATAACGAGGTTAGTTTTATTAATTGCCTCTTCGAGTTCCCGTTACGGTTCCAGTTCGCGAGTCTCCGCGTACTCTATACCCCATCCCCGCTGCTAACATGGAGCTAGTTCCTCGCCAGCGAGGAGCTCTTCCAGGATCCATCCGATGAGGGCCAACACGACGGCTCCGCCATACACCGCGTATTCGATAAGATGTACGAGAATCAGGACGGATTCCCTTTCATCGTTGGCTCCCGCAACATCCCCATCACCCACCTACACCCGTCAGCCAGTCACATCATCCAGCTCTGGCAGGTCTACATCACCAACATCAACCCTTTACTACGCATAACACACGTCCCCACCCTCCAAGGTAAAGTCTTCGAGGCCTCGATGCGTCTTGAGAGAACGCCCAAGGGCCTCGAGGCCCTCATGTTCTCCATCTACCTCATCGCCGTCATCAGCCTCGAGGAGGCCGAGGCGCAGAGCATGTTTGGCGAGCCGAAGGCACAGGTCATGAACAGGTTCCACCTAGCCACGCAGCAGGCTCTCGTCAATGCCGGACTCATGCGAACAACCGACATCTCCGTCCTGCAAGCCTACTTCCTGTACCTAGTAAGCAGGCGCCAGACCTCCCTCTCCCTCTCCCTCTCCCTCCCTCCCCCCCTGTTCGCCACTTGTTCCCAGTCTACTAACACCCTCGACAGACCTCCGCACGCCAGTTCATGGACCCCCGCCAGATCTTCTGCCTCCTCTCCATCGCGGTGCGCGTCGGCCAGAACATGGGCCTTCACCGCGACTCGGCCGTCTTCGGCCACTCTCCCTTCGAGGTCGAGCAGCGGCGCCGCCTCTGGTGGGCTATCGTCTCGTACGACGGCCGCATAGGGGAGATGACAGGCTCCACCGTCACTGCCATCTCCTCATGCGGCGACACCCGACTACCGCTCAACATTAACGACACGGACCTCCACGTCGACGGAAAGGAGGTACCGACGCCCCACGTGGGGGCAACAGAACTGCTCTTCTATCTCACGAGGTTAGAGATCTCGGTCGCCGTGAAGAGTGACTCGCAGAGGGACACGCCCATCAAGGGGGTGGGGGATGAGAAGGGTAGCGCGGCGACGCCGGCTAACCCGGGCCCAATACCCACGTTTCGGATCGCGAACCAGGCGGACATAAGCTACACGCAAGACGGGTTCTGCGCGCACATCGAGAGCCAGTACCTCCGGCACTGTGACGAGAAAATCCCCCTCCACTTCTTCACGCTGACCATCGCGAAGCAGGCGCTGTGCAAGATGCGCGTAATTGCCTTCCTGGTGCGCATGAACCAGGGGAACCGGGCTCAGCCCGGCAATGGGGGGCCTCCGCCGGGGCCCGCGGAGGCGAGCCAGTACCAGCACCCGCTTAACGACGTGGAAAGGGCGTCTTGCTTCAACGAGGCGATACAAATGATCGAGTACGACAACGTGCTCCAGTCGGCCGAGACGCTCAAGCCGTACAGGTGGTACACGTACATGCACTTCCCCATGCCGGCCTACATGTTCCTCGTCAGGGAGCTGACGCGGAGGACGGTGGGGCCCGTGGTGGAGAGGGCGTGGGTGGCCATGGCGGAGAACTTCGAGCTGAGGGGCAGCAGCATGAATAACCTGCATATCCCCATACACAACGCCCTTGGGCCGCGGATAGTCGAGGCGTGGGACGCGAGAGACACCGGACTGAGGTCGGTGGGGAAGGCGGTGAGGGAGCCAGGGTGGATTGTGGGGTTGAGGGCGCAGGCGGACAAGGGGCGGAGGGATAGGAGCGTCGAGACTGACGGGGGGGACGGCGTATCGCGTGTTAGTGTTAGTGATGACGGAGGGGGGAGCGTTGCGGGGGGGTATATGGTGCCGGCGATGGAACAGATGGCTGCGGGTGATACCCTCATGATGGGGGGGAGTCCGGACCAGGTAGGAGGGGACGGCGATGGTGTCGCCGGGCCGATGCATGGGACGGATTATGCGGACATGGACTCGAGCTATATCTGGCAAGGTGATAACACGGGCGTTGGATCGGGGGTGGGGGGGTATTCGAGATGGTGAGGGCCAGGCGTTATCAGACGGGATGAGCTAAGAGTTGGAACTAGGTGTAAGGTACACGCAAGTTCTATATCCTCGAGGCCTGGGGGTACGGGGAGCAACTGAAACGATCGGAAGGAACAAAAGACCCGTCGTTCGAGGGTTTCCATCTACTTAAGACTACTTTTTTTTTTTCTCTCTTAGGCGTGGGAGAGAAAAAAGATCATGGAGAAAGATCTATTCATGCGCTTCGCTGGGTATCAATACATCATAAGTCATTAAATAGGTAAACTCAACCCCCTTCCCCCCTTTTCCCCCTCCTTTCCCTTTCAGGCAGGCCGCTGGGCCCAGATCGAATTCCACCACAGACACACCCTCACTGCCGGATCCCTTACCTCCCTCGCTACGCCCTCCGAGATGGCCGTGGCCTCGTCCTCCTCCACGCCGAGGTCTCGTCTCCTGGCCATCACGGCGCACACCATGGCCTCCATCATGACCTGCATGTACAGGCCCACGACCCTGTCCCTCCGCTCACCCCCGGCCGCGGGGCCGAGGGGGAGGCGCTCCCTGCGGACGGAGATGGAGGTGAAGCCGGCGGCGGAGAGGAGGGAGGGGAGGGAGGCGGTGACGTTGGGCGACCAGGAGTAACGCGCGGAGAAGGTGTCGGTCAGGAGGGAGAAGAAGCGGGTCAGGTAGGGGGCGGAGGACCTGCAGCTCGGGTCGAGGACGGGGCTGATGTCGCCGAATTCGATCCAGCCGCCGGGGACGAGGTAACTTTTGGTGTGTTAGTGGGTTGGGAGAGGAGAGACACCCGGGGG
>ONZQ02000014.1:178018-205193 GCA_900312665.1 Cephalotrichum gorgonifer | reverse complement strand
CCCCCCGCCGTTCTTCTTACTCCCTCCCACCAACCGATCCACGAATCCACAGTCCCCGCGCGCGCACAGGAAACTCGCTGACCAGAGCTCTCCTCACTCCCCCCCCCGTCGCAGGTTTCCTAAAGGACTGCCCCTCGGGCACCCTCACCAAGGAGGAGTTCCAGAAGATCTACCGCCAGTTCTTCCCCTTCGGCGACCCCTCCTCCTTCGCAGAGTACGTCTTCAACGTCTTCGACAGCGACAAGTCCGGTAGCATCGATTTCAAGGAGTTCATCTGCTCCCTCAGCATCACGAGCCGCGGCAAGATGGACGACAAGCTCGACTGGGCCTTCCAGCTCTACGACATCGACGGCGACGGCAAGATTAGCTACGACGAGATGCTGAGCATCGTGGAGGCAATCTACAAGATGGTGCGTTCTCTCCTCCCCCCTTTCCCCCCTTTCACCTTACCGCTTACTTACCCCTGTACTACCCACCCCCTTCCCCCCTACAACGACCCCACGTCTCTCACAGACTGCGCGGACTAACCAAGCACCCCCCCGCAAAAGGTCGGCTCCATGGTCAAGCTCCCCGAGGACGAGGACACCCCTGAGAAGCGTGTGCGCAAGATCTTCCGCATGATGGACAAGGACGAGAATGGGAGCCTCGACCTCCAGGAGTTCAAGGAGGGATCCAAGCGCGACGATACCATCGTCTCTGCCCTCTCCCTCTACGATGGCCTGGTATAGCCGGGAGAGAAGCGAGTAAGCGAGGGGGTTTGGCGCTAATGGCATTGGCTGGAGGTGAAGTAAAACCTGTGGAGGGACGGAGGGGACCAGGTCCTTCATGTTTGTATTTAGTGGTTTTGGGCTCTGTCGGAAGGATGAGGCATAGGGGTTCTTTATGATTTTTTTTCTTTTATTATTCCCTGTTTTCGTATTCCCCGACGAGTTTTTTTTTTCTTTTTGGGCGTGTGCTCTTCCTTTTTTGGTTTGGATTTTGGGTTGGGGGGGCCAGGGATTGAAAACGGAACAGGCAAATAGGCAACGAATGGTCGAAGGAGGCTTGAGAGTGAAAGCTCTGGCGGGGAGGGGGAGAGGACGCATGGTGCGTGAGTGAGAGGGCCAGGAGAGACGGGAGTGGGGGACGGGGAGAAAATACCGTCATGTAAACGACGGGTATACGCGCCCTAGATCAATCGAGTCTATATTTCCATGCGTGGGAGCGGCCCATCCATCCACGGAGACGTAAAAAGGACCGTCATTCACCGCAACACCCCGGCATGCACCACGAACCCGGACCCGGACCCGAGCCCGTTGCCGATTATCTCGTCCGGGACCCTCCAAGTCCTAAACCGCTCGTGGAACGCCTCCATCCACGCCGCGAACACCTCCGGGTCACGGAGCTGCTGCGCAACGATGCAGACCGTCGGGCCGCCGCCCTCGCCACCCTCCTCAAGCCCGCCACCGCCACCGCTCGCAGAGGCGGAGCCGGACTCAGAGTGAGAGTCGGGACGGAGTCCGGAGGACGGCCGGAGAGCGCACGCCTCGGCGCAGGTGCGCACGAACGGCAGCACCAGCGCGTCGTTGTATATGCAGTCGCACGCGAGCACTACATCGAAGCTCCGCGCGGCGCCCCGTGTCAGGGACGGGTCCGGCACGTCGAGCTCCCAGTCCAGCGGTGCGAAGGCGATGTTACCCGCGGCGCCGTAGTCCCTCGCCAACGCGTCTCCGGCGGGCAGCGACGGGCCCGCCTGGGCCTGGCCCGCAGTGCGTTTCCCCCATTCCTTCTTCTGCTCCCTCTTTCCCGGCTTCCGTCGGGGAGGCGGCCGTCCGCCGGCGGGGACGGGGACGTCCTCGTTTGCGATGAGGTTCGCGGATAGTGTCTTGAGGACGTAGGCCTGGTCCGTGAGGGTGTACCGGCCCACCCTCCCCGCCGTGGTGAGGGCCAGGAGGCCCGAGGTGCCGCAGCCTAGTTCCAGCACGCACGAGGACGGGCCGAGGATGGAGGTGAAGAGGGGGTTCGTCGGGGAGGATAGCCATTCCGCTAGGCGGGGGGTTACGTTCCAGAGGACTGTTGGGGGCGGAGGGGGTGTGGCTTGTCAGGATTTGGGTATGGCATATAGGTGGGAACGTGGGTTGGGGGGGGGGGGGGTTCAAGGGGAAAGGCGGGCCGGCTATTCCCCTGCCGAGAGGTTTGGGAGGGAAGGATTCCAAGGAGTGACAAGCAAGGGGCGAAGCAAAACAAGGCAGACCAAAATAAGATGAAAAAAATAAGAAAGAAGAGGAGGGTAGTTAGGGAAGAAACTAACCTGCGCCCGTCGTGCCCCCCGCCCTGGCCGACCCCAACACCCCCGGCGCCTGCTCGACGACATACTCCCTCCCCCCGACAGACACCGGCACGCTCAACGCCTGGCGGTCCACGAAGCCGAGGTCGCTCGAGGGGATGGGCTGCGCGAAGAGGAGGAACGTCTCTGCTCGGTCGTTTGGTTAGCTTATATGCTTCTGTAATGAGGTATCCCAGGGGAGCTTGAGGGGTAAGATGGCTGAAGAAGAAGGAGGGTGGGGGAAGCAGTTTATATATAACAGAAAAAGAAAAGAAAGTAGAAGAAAAGAAAGTTACCTTCATCAGGATCCTCAATCTCAGACCCCAAAAGCCCCAGAAACTCACTCACGGCCATTCTTTCTTTTCTTAGTCCGTCCAGACACCCCACTGCATGGCCCGTCTATTTTTCTTCTTCTCCTCTCTTCTTTCACTTTTCGAGGTTTTTATTCCGCTTAGTCTGGCCCCCGCACCGTGTTCTATACTAGCTGCTTAAAACGACTAGGTTTTCTTTTGCTGGCTGTTGTGGTGCTGAGGGTTGGTTAAGTTTAGAGGCTGCTTGCTTGTGAGAGAGGTGAGGATAGGTAGAGAGCATAATATGAGTCGAGAGTATGAGTGGAGGTTGGCCCTTTGCGGCTCTTGGTCCATAGAAACGACTCCGGCTCCACCCCGGCTACACACGCCACCTACCGACAGCTGTCAGCCACATAACTGCTTCTGTCTCCCTGTTTGCACTCAAGCTAAGGTCAATACGGTGCCAAGAGCCCCCTCTTACACCTCCATTCTAACTCACATTTACTTCACAGGGACCCGGCTTATACGCGCAGCAGTAAGATTCAAACAGGAAGGAAATCCTCTCTTCCTCGATTCGGTCATGCGGGGATGCTATAACAAGCACCTAATCCCTAATTCATGAATGCACCACTCCCATATCTCCTTTGCCCTCTCTTCGTGTACATGCTCTCCGCCCCCCCTTTCCTCCCCGTGAACATAATTACTCTGACAGTCTGCCCCTTTACCAGTCCAGCGTCTCCTTGATAGGCTCCCCCCGATTCGTGGTCGGCACAGGCACCGCCTTGGCCGCCAGCCTGCCCCCCTTCCCCCTCTTCAGGTATCCCCTGCCATCAAGCCACGGCGTCTCCTTGGACATCCGGGCCTCGAACGCCGCGATCTTGCTCTCCAGCTGCATCGTCAGGCCAATGTCGTCCAGGCCGTTGATGAGGCAGTGTTTCCTAAACTCCTCCACATCGAAGCTGCAGATCGTGTTCCCCTCGGAGTCCTTGATGAGCTGGTTCGGCAGGTCGATCTCGATCTCCTTGCCGGCGCGCGCCACGGCCGCCACAGCGTCGAGGTGCTCGCTGTTCGATATCTTGATGGGCAGCATGCCGTTCTTGAACGTGTTGTTGAAGAAGATGTCGGCGAACGACGGCGCGATGATACACCTAATGCCGAAGTCGTTGAGCGCCCAGGGCGCGTGCTCGCGGGAGCTGCCGCAGCCGAAGTTGTCGCCCGTGCAGACGAGAACCTTGGCGTTCCTGTACGGCTCCTGGTTGAGCACGAAGTCCGCCTTCTCCGTGCCGTCCGGGTTGAATCGCAGCGGGAAGAACAGCGCCGATCCGAGGCCCGTGCGCTTAATCGTCTTCAGGAACTGCTTGGGGATGATGGCGTCGGTGTCGACGTTGGCCCTGTCGAGCGGCGCGGCGATTCCCTTGAGGACGGTGAATGTCGGCAGCCCGGTGGAGGCGCCCGTGGATGCCAGCGTGTTGGTGTGCGGCTCATTGTCCTCGGGCTGGTCGGTGATGGCCTCCTTGTAGTCGTCGTCCTCGTTAATGTGCTCGTCGAAGTGTGCCTCCTTCGCGGGGCCGACCGCGGCCTGGACGTGGGGGCTCGACTCGTACGTCGTCAGCTTCCGGACGTCGGCGAGCTTGCCGACGATGCCGGCCGCCGCCGCCATGACGGGCGACATGAGGTGCGTCCTGCTACCGGCGCCCTGTCGCCCCTCGAAGTTTCGGTTGCTCGTGCTGGCGCAGCGCTCCTGCGGCGCCAGGATATCGGGGTTCATGCCTAGGCACATGCTGCACCCAGCCTCCCTCCACTCAAATCCGGCGTCAATGAAGATCTTGTCGAGGCCCTCGTCCTCCGCCTGCTTCTTGACCAGTCCAGACCCCGGGACGACCATGGCGCGCTTGATGTTGGGCGCGATGGACCTCCCCTTCACGACCTGGGCCGCCGCGCGAAGATCCTCGATTCTCGAATTCGTGCACGACCCGATAAAGACCTTATCCACGGTAATGTCCTCCATGCGCGTCCCGGCGGTGAGTCCCATGTACTCAAGCATCCTGCGGCCCGAGTTCTTCTTCTCCTCGGTGGCGAATGTCTCGGGGTCCGGCACGGTGCCGGTGATGGGGACGACGTCCTCGGGGCTCGTGCCCCAAGTCACGGTGGGGATGATGTCCTTGCCGTCGATGAAGACGTCGATATCGTACTTGGCATCGGGGTCGGACTGGAGCTGCTTCCAGTAAGCTACCGCGCGGTTCCACTCGTCGGAGCCGTACTTGGGGGCGAGCGGGCGGTCCTTCAGGTACTCGAAGGTGACCTCGTCAGGGGCCACCATGCCAGCTCGCGCACCGGCCTCGATAGACATGTTGCAGATGGACATGCGCGCCTCGACCGACAGGTTGCGGATGACGGACCCGCAGAACTCGATAACGGCACCGGTACCGCCAGCGGTTCCAATTTGGCCAATGACGTAGAGGACTACGTCTTTTGAGCTCACGCCGGGGGCGAGCTCGCCGTCGACCTGTACCCTCATGTTCTTACTCCTCTTCGTGATCAGGCACTGGGTGGCCAGGACGTGCTCGACCTCGCTGGTTCCGATACCGAAGGCGAGGGCACCGAAGGCGCCGTGGGTCGAGGTGTGGCTGTCGCCGCAGACGACGGTGGTGCCGGGGAGGGTGAAGCCCTGCTCGGGCCCGATGACGTGGACGATTCCCTGGCGCTTGTCGCCAAGGCCGAAGTACCGGAGGCCAAATTCCTTCACATTATCTTCGAGGGTCACGCACTGGACCCTGGAGTCGTCTTCCTCGATGAAACTGGCGATATCCTTCATTCCTTTCCTAGAAGTGGTCGGAACATTCTATATGAGGGGGAGGGTTAGTTAGCCCAGGGGCTCAGACCTTACGATACGGGGTCGAAACCCTGGAAGGGGGTGAGGTGAGGTGAGGGACCATACGTGATCGGTGGTGGCTAGAGTGCAGTCCAGCCTCCTGACTTGCCGTCCGGCATTCTTGAGGCCCTCGAAGGCTTGCTGTACGTTGTTAGAGACTGGTTGAGCAGTCAGGATAACCAGGTGAGCATACCGGTGAAGTCACTTCGTGGACAAGATGCCTGTCTAGAGAAGAGAGTTAGCACCCTTGTTGTAAGGGAGACGGCAGACGAAGGGGGCCCACGAGTGTGGGGAACAAGAGGGAACTCCCTATGCAATGCCGTGCAAGGGGTGGGTACGAACCAATATATAGCAGGAGTGTACCGTCCAGCTTCTCGTCGACAATATGGCTCCCTAGGACCTTGTCGTAGAGGGTCTGTGGCGCTCTCTCGGCAGCAGGCATTGTGCAACGGGGCGCAAATATATTGGTGGTAGGTAGGTGATGGTGGTGGTCTTGGACCGTTACGTCTGGTTGAAAAACGTTCCGAGCAGTGCGAGTAGGGGCGTCGTGGATGTTTCGTCGCAGCTTTCAACACTTATATTCTGGATGGCGATGGAGGGGTGTAATGGTTAGTATCTGCAAAGGATGCAGGTTGAGGGTGGCGAAGATGATGGGTGAGAGGTGTTGGTATGCTGGGAGTAGTAAGGTGACGAAAAGAGTTTACAAGCTCGACTGTGGTGGTCAAGAAGGGGGTTAAAATAGACTACTTGTTTGGATTGGTGACTGAGATGGAAGCGGGAGGTGCAAAACCGGAGCTCATCGGAGGCTAAGAAAAAAAAGAAAGAAAGAAAAAAGAAAAAAAAAAAAAGTCCCCAACAAGCTGGCGATGGGGAAGGTACGAACGGGGAAGGGGCGTATGTACCGTTTGACAACGCTTACAAGTATATACGTAAAGTAGGTTAGAACCAGGATCATCCCTTCGTGTGGCTGGCTGTCCGGTGTGTGCGGTATCGCAATGGATAAGACGAGTAGCTAGCTTGTACGCGGAGGAACGATATATCGATTCCACGTGGGGGAGGGATAATGAAATTGCGAGAGAGCAGATGGTGTATCGCAGGGCAAAAAGTGAGGCAAAGGAGCTTGGGTGCGATCTCGCTTCAGCCAGATATAACTATATGCACGATAATCTAACCCCGCGAAGGGAAGGTCTCTAGTACAAGCGTGGAGTACTTCATGGGCCTATTCGTACATATCCCTTGATTCATTAACTTCCGACGAGACTTGTACATGTAACTCGTACGAGAGTATTCGTCCGGAAACACTTTGTGTTGCTTGGTTTTCTCCACCTCGCGACCCAGGTTCTTCCCGAACCAATGTGATTCCCAATGCTAGCCCTCCCATTCGTGCCGGTCCCGAGACTCCAGCCCGGCGATGCTGCCCCCCTGCCCCGCCCCAGTCCCGCCCGCCCCTCCCTCCCCTCCGCGGCTCCGATATTCGGAGGTTGCGCTTGGGAGTGAGGCGAGGTGTGCCCCAGAAAAGAAAAAAAAAGTAAAGAACCATGTAAGAAAAGAAAGTACTTGTAGGGGGAAGCGCCACCTGCCTGAACCGGTATTAGTACCGCCAGGTGAGGAAGCATAGCTTCCAATACCGGCCCGCCAACGCGGGGGGCGCGGGTTACAGGTACGGCAAGGGTACGATGCGAGTAAGGAGTACGAGCGCGAGTACGGGTACGGGTACTTCAACCTGTGTCTCGGACGAAGCAAATCGCACTTTTTGATATTTTGCGGAGTAAAAACCACGATGTTGATTTGTAAAACAGGAGCGTGGATTGGACCGCAGAAACGGGGGCATATTCACGAGTACATGGTTGAGTGCGAGCATGGGTATGACGTTTTTTCTTGGTTGACGGCGTCTTATCGGAGTGGATGGAGGGGTCGTCGAGACCCGTTTTTATCACCGCCGATGCTTGCCGAGAGAGCTTGTGATGAGCGTAGGGCTAACACGGACTACGGACTACGAGGGAACGTGTGGGCCGGACATGGTACGGTACCGGGCACATCCAATGCTTGTATTACTCGACGGGTTTTTCTTTCTATTCTTTCTCCATAATTGAAGGATCTGCCCCGGACGGCCCGAGGTTGTAGCTCAAGCACGAGTACTTGTAGTTCAGAACACATTCTCACTCAACAGGCGGCTCGTCGGCATATATCTCACTCAGCTCGCAAGCGGCCACGGGATATAACCTCCGTTCGACCGTCCATACCCCGTAATCGTTCACCGTCCGTCGTGATCGTTAGAAGCTCACCTCGTACTCGTAAGCTTCGACGACAGCCAAGGAAGCGAGTATGGAAGCTGCATCCAAGTAACAAGTACGACACACCACCCACCCCGGTCTTTTCTCTTCTCACGGTGATCGAACTCGCCTGCGGGTGACGAGCCTGGACCTCTCTCCCCTCCACAAGTACATACCTATTATTATAACCCCCACCATCACCGATCCATTCACCGCAAACCGGGATGCACGTCGTGTGCGACATGACTAGTCCATATTATACACGCTTTTCCCGCCCCTCCCCTAAGCCCCAGGAACAGAACACACAACCCGGCAGATGCGGGCCAAATCAATCACCCACGCACGTCCTCGTATTACGTGCATTGCAAGTACCTCGCCTATTGTTCTTCAGGTCTGGACTTCGTTCAAGCCTCCCCCCGGCCCCGGTCCCATACCCTAACCCCTGCTCATATCCAGAATTGGCAGCTGCCAAAGCGCGCGCCTCTTTCGGGTGTACAACCCCAGATCGATATTTGCCCGCCCCCCGCACCGAAGTCGGCGGGAGGATTTTATGTGGGGCGGTGCCGAAGAACGGAGCGGATCGGTGTCAGTCAGTGTCATGGTCCAGCGTATGAAAAGCCACTACTTTGTAAGTACTCGCATATGCGGCCGCACAAAAAAGGCCCTTTCCCCCATTTCTCGAGGATCGTGTGGTGGCGGTTCGTGCGTTCTTGCTGGGTGGCACTAAGTCGTACAAGTAGAGACTGTGATACCCTCCCTGCTCGTAATTCATGTACACTACAAGCAGTACTTGTAAAGACAGCCAGGACATCACCAACTTTGTGTGGCGTACGCCATCGTGGCAAAAATGGGGGCCATCAAACCGTCCGAGTATAAACAATGCTGTAAGCTACCACACTAATATTACCTAATGCCCCAAAATGAAGGGTACGAGTGCGAGCATGGCCTGCCGGCAATCCCCCGGTACTGCATGATTTTATCCTCCGGCGGTCCGATCCCCGCCAACATCCCTCAACCCGGCTCCGGCCATCCCATTCATTACATGTCGCACAAGAAGTCATCCCCAAGGACCGAACATGCCCAGAACGCCTGAACCAAAACGAACACAGCCCGCAGGTACACAAACGCTTGGTACAGACCAAACAGGAAGTGGAACGTTCCGATAACGGCGAGAGGCACGGTGACGACATCTACGGCTGTCACCCTCCCGCTGCGCATCCTGGCCGATAGCTCCGATCGGGGGTCCAGACAGGAGTGTAAGTGTCTCAGGTATAGATGCATCGCGACCACGCCCAGCATGATGAAATCAGCCCCTATCTCGGCAACCCATCGGCGCAGGCCGTCTCCAGAATCTCGAGGACTCCATCCGTCGTCGTCTTCTCCGTGGTGGCCGGGATGTCGCCCCATCCCCTCCCGCTTCTCCATTGCTCGCGTCTGGTCGACTGGATCCGTCAGCCACGAGGCCTCGTCTATCGTCCCTGGCGGGGGGGTTAGGCGACTGGGCTGAGAGATCGACGTGTATGTGAATGTGGGCAAGTTGCTGTAAGTATTCGGCACCTTGTCTGGCCGTACCTTGACCGGCTGTCCCCCCACATCCACCATGGATGCGGGCGCGTGAGTCGACGTAGTACCGCGAGCTTGTGTGTCTACTGGATGACTCCTTGAGTTCCACGAGTAACTCACCATGCCCTCGGTCTGGGAGCTCTCTTTGCCGGTCCTGCACATGTTCTGGTGCAGTTGGCTGAGGCCCTCGAGAACGCGTCCAGCATGCACCGTACTGTTGACGCCGTCCATCTGTACGTGGAGCTTGGAGCCAGTAGTGGTGGTGGTGGGTGTGTACACAGATCCCTTGCTTCCCATCCCTTCCCGGGTGGACCTCCGGTGGTGATACGTCCCGTGATCGGTTGGCCAGCGTTGATCTTCCTCGTACATTTCTACCACCTCCTTGGTGATTCGCCCGACAGGGCCTTGTTTCCCCTGTCCCAATGGTATCGGCCCTTTGATCGGCTGCCGTAGGTCCATAGTGGCACTGTCGCGTATGTTTACAGTTGAGACCTCGTTGGTTAGACTGAGCAGGGTGGTGGTAAGTTCTTGCGGCGTCGTAGTCTGCAAGAGGCAAGCCCCCTCCGGACAAGGTTTGGGTTTTATGATATTCCGGCATAGGCTGTAGTTGCCTTCCACGACATTCCCCTGCGCTCGGCCTGAGCTGGACGTTTCTGTCAATGTCGCAGGCGTCTCTTCTTGTGGAGAGAGGTGGATCTCTGTTGGTGTATTGAGCCCCGGTAGAAGGCCCTGATCTTTTGACAGTGTTTGCAAGGCGTGGTGTTCCAGTGGTGTGGCGGGCACTAGAATATTCTCGTGGGTCGAAAAACCTCTTTTGTTGCCAGCCTGCTCGTTCAGCTCCCCAGCCTCTATGTTCCATTTCTTTGTCCCAGGCCGGGATGTCGTCGCCTTTCGACCCCGTCCCTCTCTAGGGTCGGGATCTGGTCTGGGCCGGGGAAAACCCGACCCCTCCGCATGACCGGTGGACAAGGGATCGTCGGAGCCCTCTGTCGTAGTCACTCGGACTGCCGTCTCTGTGGGTGGTGACGCAAACGAAATGTGGCGTTCCTGTGGGTCGGCGGTCTCTGAAGGCTTGGATATCTCCTGTAGTCGGTCCGCTTCACCGCCAATAGAAATACCGTTTTCATGCAGCATCCGGGCCCATGAGGAAGACCCAGAGGAACTTCGCTGCTCCGGCCTAAGAACCGTTTCACACGATGACGTATTTCGTGGCTCTCGGTCAGAGGAGCTCGGGGGGTCTCTCGCGCTGTCTTGAGACTCAGGACTGGCCGGAATTGAGTGCGCGGGAGTATCAAATATTATTAAGGGAGCAGGTATTGTTTCCGATGGCAGACCATTCTTGATTGGTTTAAGGGAGACAGATAATTCTAAGAAGACTGTTAGTTACACAAGCTGCAATACATATCGTTCTTTCTCACGTGAAGTGTGATCATGACTGTTTACCTGAGTGGGAGGACTGCACGATAGGACTTAGGTTCGGCTGTTGCACCGAGGACCATTGCGAGGGGTCTCTCCGCATTCCATATTTTTGAATATCGGAGTTGGCATCCTTCTGCTCCTGAGGATTCGATCCTTCACCTTGTACCTCGCCCATCAACCGTTTATCGCCCACGGCAGCCCTCGGCTTGAAATTCTTCGGGATACGGAAGTGACCTTGCCGTGTATCCATGCTTACCTCGCTCCTTTCGTCGCTGCTAAATGGGGTGATGTGGTCTGGCTCGCCGGTAAGCGGGTTAACCCCTTGGACGCCGAGATAGTCTCCCGACTCCTTCAGACTCTTCCTCTGGCGGCGTCGTCGAGCTAAGATCCTTTCCGCTGGGGCTTGCCGTCCAGACCTTTGACTCCCTTCCTCTGGCCGACGCCTGACTCGTGGAGATGGGATGGTCTGGGGCGGCTGATTCGTCTCCTCTGTCCGGTTTCCAACTGACACAAGTTCCGGGGCGGTTGCTTGCCCAGAGGGATCGAGCTGGAACTCCCCACTTACAGAATTCCAGCTTCTACGCCTTTTGTCACGAGCCCGTGATCTCAAGCCACTGGCTGGCGATCCACGACGGGGGACATGCTCGGCGCTAGAAACTCGCCGACTTCTTGGAATCAACTTGGGGGTATTCCAATGCACAAGGCGATCCGAGCTTGGGGCCATAGCAAGAGCTCCCGTCTCAAGGGCGGTCGGATGGGGGGGTTCTTGACTCTTGTTGGCCTGGGCACTGTCTATGGCCTCCCAGTATCCCTTTTCTCGCCTTGTCCCGCCTCGCTCGGGCCGACGGCGCGGGAACATGGCGTAAACGAGTGAATTTGTAGATAAGCGTCGGGGGCGACACCTAAGTGACTTGAGAATCGGCTTTGGCTTGGGGGAGCCCTTGGGACGAGGAGGAAGGGGCTTGTCGAGGGAGGGCGCTGGCATAGCGAAGATAATCGGGAGGTATACTACTTAGATGACGCGAGGAATACCAATGCAGACACTGGCTGTCCCAGGCATCAAAGATGGGGCAGGACGGGCTTCAATCGAAACACCTCGTCCTTCGTGTTGCGGCATGGCTTTAGGGAAATGCAATGTAAGTTTCCGATACGGACGCATGCATTGCCTGGTGCAGCTAGCTCTTCGTAGGGAAGGCAAACACATCGCCCCGGGCGCTCCTGCCTCAGCAGAGAAAGGAATCATGTGCTGTGCATAGTTGGGCAGAGGCGCGGCAGGAACGGACGGGCCGTATCTCGCCTCGACATGTGACCTGATATCGAAACTTGCATCCTGTATTTATAGCATTAACAAAAACTATAACAACTGTTGGAAGCTGCATCACCACATGTAGACTCTTGTCCAGTAAGTTTTTATTGGCACTAGGCATCTCGGCCACATCTCTCATTATCTCATTTCTCGTAGTTGAGAGCTAGCTCTAGATCTTACGCGTGAGTCTCAGGGAGACGGTATGTCGTCTCTCGCGCCTATCCAGAGGCGGAACGGCTAGACTGGTAGACCATCAAAGTGAGTAACTAGACAGCAAGGGCTGGTGGGTGTCTCTTGGTAGTTGGGCTAGCAACGTTAGACCCACGTTTAGCCCAAGTGTAACGACCAATGGCCAAAGATATGATGGAGGGGGGGGAAATGAGGTTTAAATGGAAAGTATTTGTATGCTCAACTGGGAAATATTTATCAAGTCGTGGCAAGAATCTAGAGGCTGGTAGTTATTTGAGACCTCGCCTTGCATGCATACCATACACTTTGAGCCAGGAAAAGCGACGTTTTGCCGGCGCGCTTCTACTACACGGACCCAGTTATTTCATAATACCATCCCTGCTCTAGGTAGTACTAGCTATATCCAAAACACCTCTTATCCTTCTCACATCACATCCTGAACCTATCATCCACCTTCGCGCATTCTCACAATTTACCATCTTCCTCTCCATCTTCTCAGACCCATAGCTCGCCGCTTGTAATTAAGCCTCACTTTTGCAGGGATAATGCCGTTACTCACAAATCCTCTGGCCTCACCCGAGCAGTTGTCCTCAAGAGTGAACAACATCTACCCCCCAGATGTGCTCGATGCCGTCTTTGTAGCCACGCAATGCCTGACCCAGGCGGCCGGCATACTCCTCGAGCTCCCCCAGAGCACCACGGCACAGGCCAATGTCGTCTTGGCCCGTTACTGGGTGTCCGAACCCCCAGGGACCTTTGAGTTCAGCGTGAGCTCCATCACCACCATCAGCCCAGCTGAGAATGAAAAAAAGGAACTAACAGAGGACAGGATATCTCGGCCGCTGCCCTGTACGTGGTCTCAAAGGATGGGCCCCTGCCGCGCTCACCCCGGGACCTCTGCAACGTCTACACCTACCTCTGCTCCTCGAGCTCCAGCTTCTTCAGGTCCCAGCCTCTTCCCAGGGGCAACCCGGACACGTACTCACCCTCCGAGGGCGCCTACGCCTCCTTCCACTCTCGCCTAATGGAGGCGGAAGCCAGCATCCTCTACTCCCTCGGCTACGACACCACCGTGGCGCTGCCACACCCCCTCGCCATCACCTACCTGCAGGCGCTCGACTTCGCCGGCAAGCCGCGCAAGGAGATAACCAGCCGCGTCGTCGCCTACCTGAACACGGCCCTCCTCTCGCCCCAGACGCTGTATCTCACGCACCAGCCGGGCGAGCTCGCGACCGCGGCCATCTTCCTCGCCGCGAGGGACGTCGGCGCTAAGATGCCCGCCGAGCCGTGGTGGGAGCTGTTCGATGTTGATAGGGAGCAGCTCGGGTTCTTGGCCTGTTCCTTGAACAGTGTCGAGTCGCTCATGAGGAAGCAGAGGGAGGATTTCGCGTTCCTTGCCGACGGCATGGTCACGAGGAAGAAGGTCGAGGAAGGCCTGGCAACGGCTTGATGTCGCAGGTGCGGCCCTCCCGTTGGTGGAAGTCTCAGTTGTAGGGATTCAACATTCTTCCGAACGGATTTATGCTAGAGACCCTGACCCAACAACCTACCCAGACTCATATTTCTCCACACATTTGATGCACTAGAAACGGTCAAATATCCCAGAAGCGGCGGCTACCAAAGCATGGACGCCAATATTCATGTGCAGGCCGCCGACCTCGCAGCTTCTCAAAGGTATGTTAAATATGTATGCATCCCTTTACTGGTTTTGGCCGATCGAAACTGACTCGGCACTAGTGCTTCCAGCTCCCCAGAGCCCAGCGACTCAGCTCCCCACGAGCCCACGCAGGACGGTACCCCAGCTTAGAAAACAATCCCTAGTTGAGCGAGGAAGACTTTCCCGTCAACCCCGTTCTGTTCCCCGTGTCCATCCGCCCCCCTTAGCCTACACCACGGCCCAGAGCAAACTCCCCCTTGGAACTCCCCTCGCACGCGCTACGCCGGGGACGCCGAGGTCTTCGACCTGCCCACACAGGAGACGTTCCCGCCGACGACGCCGTGGATATCGCTCCGTAAGGGGTAGTCCTCCTTCAGGCGCCTGATCCCATAACTACGCCAACCTCACCCGCAATCCCCCGTTTCTCCGACCGCGTATGGGAGCGAATAGTCCACCCCATATTTCGACATCATCATAGATAGCAATCGTCCACATAGACATAATATCCATCACGCAAAATTCCCACCAGTAAATGACACATGAAAAAGAGACTCGATACGCTATGGTGGTAAATGCTCAACAAAGAAAAAAAAAACCCAGCCCATGCAAAAAGAGTGAACATGGCCCTCCCACATAATCCTACACGTCCAAAAATGTTTGTGCTCTCTCGAACTTCTCGCTTCCTCTTACTCCTCCCTCTTCCCTACCATCTCCTTCAACACCCGCAACTTCTCCTCCGTAACCCTGATCGCCTCCGCCACCTCCCGCCCTTCCATCCGCTCCCCCCTCATCCTCTCCTCCAGTGACCTCGGCTCGACCACGTTCCTGACGGGCGCTTCGTCTCCGCCGAGCCGGTGCAGCCCGACCCTCTCTTCCAACCACTCCCAGAGGTGGCTCTCTTCCCTACTCCACATCTCCTCATACGCCGCCAGCCGGTCCGGGTGCCCGTACGGCCCTAGTAGCCTGTTATCGTAGATGCGCGTCCCCGCGTTCTGGCCGTTGAACCCGAACCCGAACCACGCCGCCACCAGTAGTCCCACCAGCAGCCCATACACTACATTCCCCGTGAGTATCGGCCTAACGATGTCCAGTATCGGCTCCAGCACGCCACGGACGGGCTCAAGGAGGCCCCAGTCGCTCTTAGGCGTCGTCTGTGGTGTAATGGCGGTGGTCACGGAGGAGGATAGTTGGGCGCCCTTGGCCTTGCGGGCCCCCTTCTTCTTCCTGGTCGTCCCTGCCGCCCCACCTGCGCGGGCCTCAAGGGTGGATTTAAGTGCGGTGAAGAGGTCGCGAGTAAAGGTCAACTGCCCATCCCTCGCACCGTTCTCGATGGGGCCTTCGAAAAAGGGTTAGCCAAATAGGAAAAAGAGGAAATGACTATATAGAAGTGGGCCGAGACATACCTTTTATCCAGCTCTTGCCAGTCCACTCGATACCACAGTTGACCTGCAGCCGAGTTTGGTCTTTCTCTGCCCACGAAAAACAGTACCTCGTCTTGACGCTGAAGACGCCCCCACTAGGTACATCCGGCGTCTGAGTCGACACAGTAACGTTGACCGCCTTGTCGAAATCGATATTGTCGATAGCCTCCGTGACGATACAGCGCGTCTGCTTCGGCCCGATACTCCCCGAGAGCGGCTTAATATAAGAATACGTCCGACTCATATTGTCGCTGCTCAGGCCCCGCTTATCGTCCATCTGTAGCTCAGTGCACTTCTGGTTGTCGGTGAGGAACTTGCATATCCAGTTCACCGACTGCGCACCGAATAGGAGGCTGAACACTTGCCCCATGGGTGCCGGGAGGACCTCATCTCCCATGAATTTGTCATAATGGGTTGCAGCGTCGCCACACTCCGTCGGCGCATGGGACACCGGACCAGGGAAGTCGGCCGACATAGAGCCGCCGTTTGCACTCCCTTCCTTGCTCGCCGGTTCTGTCGGCCCACCGTTCGCCATAGCAGGGCCGGACGCCTTCCTAGGCACGGTCTTTTCGGCATCTCTCCCGTCGGCGACACTGAGGTCCGTTACTTGAGACGCATCCGGGAGGTCAGCACTCTCGTCGTCCTCGTCGTAGATGTCCTCGTCGCTATCATCCTCCTCGGATCCCGAGAGGCTCTGGTCATCCGCCCCTGCTTCCGTGGCCACATCATCGTCGATCCTCTCCGTCTTGTCACCCCCTGGGCCCTCCAGTCGAACGCCGTTAAGTGTGCTCTGCAACTTGGGATGGCCCAGCTGCCAAATTTTGATGATGAGGTCGTAGGTGGCATCCCTGTTTGTGAAACTGGCAAAGACGTGCTTGTTGTGCAGAGTCGAGATCATGAGGCCATTCTTGAAGAGCAAGGCAGTACTCCTCTTCTCGACCGAAACGATCTCGTCGAAACTCAATACCAAGGTGGTCATCCAGCCAAGAATATTGCTGCTGAAGCAGAGATGCCCTTCAGACACGTACAGGCGGCCGTGAGCGAGGATCTCCCTCTGCAGGGCACAGCTGTAATCTTCAATCAGGTAGTCATCGTCGGGAACGCTCTTGAACTGGCTGTGGAAGTCACGGTTGCGCTTCTTGCTCGCTATAGCGAATCCGGTAAGCTTGGGCGCGCTCTGGTTCCCGCGGGGTTGTGCGAATGACGCGTTGGCCGCGACGATGGCGGCTCCTATGGTCGTGCCAGTCCTCTCCGTGTTCGCGGAATAGCCGGTAGCGGCAGAGCTCCCTCGGTTGCGCCGACGGCCGAGGGCACTTCTAGTGCTACCCGCCCGACCTACACCCGACGACCGCACAGACTTGTCTCCGTACAAACTGGCAGGAGGTGGCGTCTTCTCCCCGCCTTCGCCGACTGACGAACTCCCATAGAGTGACTGAGATGTGGCGTAATCATCCGCGAAGGTGCTGGCGTGCGGGGGGTGGCAGAACGAAGGGCTCGGCACGACCGGGGTGGACTCGGACCGGGCGCGGCCTTCCATACTTGACTTGTTCTCGGCAACAGGAGCTGCGGTTGAGGTGTCAGGCTCCAAGCCGGGATCGGACAGTCCGAGCTGGCCCAGGCTCAAGTCGCCGGAGCCGAGTGTGTTTATTGCTGGTTCCTTCTTTTCCAATATATGGTCCTCTGGCATCTCACGGGCGAGAGCCTTGACCTCGACGCCGTCGTCCGGAGCGTCCAACCGCTGTGGCGGGGTGCCGCCTTGCGCGGGCTGGCCGGTCTTCGTGGCTTTGTTAACTTGGCCGAGGGGGGTATTCTGAATGCTAGTACTAATTGTGTTCGCGGCGTTCTGCGCGGCGGATAGCACAGAAGAGAAGAAGCCTGACGAGGGTGTAGATGGGTTGAGAGCGTTAGAGGCAGCAGGAGAAGGGGTGCCGTCGGACGAGGGGGTGTGTGGAGCAAGAATAGAGTTGGACAGCTTGCTAGGGCCTGTAGTATTCGAGCCGGATCGGAGCCTCCGGTTCGGGGTTGGAGCGCTAGCGGACGGCGAAGCAGAGTTGCTTTTCGCCGTGCTAGGGGGGCTTCCGGTCTCTGAGATCGTGTATCTAAGCCTACGGGTGGGACTCGTGTTCGTGCCAACGGGGTCTGTTGGTGTAGGAGGAGTATTCACGATGGCCGGACCGTAGGAATTGGAGGTCGGGGGGGTATGGGGGCGGGCAGCAGTGTCGAGTTTAGGCCGAGGCCGCTGAGGGCGAGAGGTCACTTTCGCCGCGCTGGGATCTCGAGAGGCGGGCGTGGGTTCTATCCTAGGTGACGGGTCGGGTTGGGGTTGAGAGGTGGGATTTAGATCGCGATTCGATACCGCATCGGGCTGGTTCCGGTCAGGGCTTGACCCCCTGTCCAAGCTCGGCGTAGAGTTGCTCTTCTTCGCTCTGAAGATGCCCCTGATACGACCGGCAGGCGAGGTCGAGCTTCGTGAGGGGTTCCGCGTCGGCCGAAGGGAGATCGACTGGCTTCTCGGTACCCGGGACTCGGAGTCCACCGAGCCGGAGCGCTCGCTCGAGTGTGTAGACGTTTTGTAGGCGACGTCGACGGACGACGTATCGGGGACCTGACTGGATTGTCGGTGGTGGTCGGATCGGGAAAACGACGAGCGGGGCGAGGGCACGGAGGCGGTGGTTGACTTTGTTGACGAGCGAGAATGTCTGTCGTGAGCTCAGGAGGTCAATTTGGAGAAACAGGACAAGCGAGGTGACAGCGGGAGCGGTAGGAGGCGGTGGACGGAGGTGGGGATACCAGGGTGGAAGCTTCTAAGCTAGGCAAAGGGCAGTGAGAGAATGGGGCTAATTATAATGGGGAATTCAGAATTCAGGTTTGGGATATTAGAGCGGAGAGCTCGGCGGAGGGACGGACCCGACGGACGAATACAGGTACATGTGCACAAGGCAGGGATGATCAACTGCTGGCATCAACGGAAGGCTACTACTCGTAGCTTCTCAACCAAGCTCGCGCATGAACCAGAGCTACGCGATTGAGAAAAACAGAGATATAAACAGGAACGGAAACGGAAAGATACGCCCGAAACCTGATCAAATACAAAGAATGAGGCTGGGATGGGATAGGGCAAAGAGGGTAGAGGTGTTTTTTGGGACACGGATAGCTCCTTGGCGCCGACTCGGATAACTCGGTTTTTGTGAGGGGCGAAGAAGCACGGAAAGGATGGGCCCTCCTGCGCGAAGAACGACGAACGTGGGCGGGAGGAGTGATATTGACATTGACATTGATATTGATGCGCATAGTACTAGCACTAGCTACAGGTACTAGTGCTGGTAAATGCGGGTGAGTAGGATATTGAGGCCGAGGGTGCTGCCGGATATTCGCCGTACGAGTAGGATGAGGCGAGACAGTGAATTGAAACCAAACTTACAGGCTGTCATCTTGGGATGCGTATGAGTCCCGGCCGCCCCGTAAGGGCGCGAGCTCGTCAGCCTGATTGCTTACTTCGGTCATCGCGGTGATTGCGAGTACGAGGCGAGAATGCCAACAGAAGCGTCGGCTCTTCCACGATTGACCTGGAGGCTACCGATGCCCGTGGTTCCGACAGTTCTGGCACGGGGAGGGAGGGGGCTGGAAATGCGACGTGATGCCTTGGAGTGAGATGAGATGCAGAGGTGGAGTTGGCACTGCCTACCAGTATTATGGGAGTTGGAGGCAAGAGGGAGCTGTCGTCATGATTAACTTCGTCGCCACTAGGGGTGTGTGGCACTTGTACTCGCGTACGTACACGTACTTACATGTATACTTAATGTTGCCTTGTCTAGGAGCACAACCAGGGTGGAGGGGTGGTGGGGTACATGTCCGTGTTTAGTCCGTTCCGCGTATTGCTACTCGTGCTCGTATTGTACTCGGATTGGTAGGAAGTAAATTTTATTGGCGATGCAAGGTCAGAAGTAAGGGCGCTCGGGGACGCTGACGTAGGAGGATGTACCCAGCCTCCTCCCTCAAGGCTTTCTTTCGGCGCGGGGTTTCCGGGATCCCCCTTGGCAGGAGCTTCCGGAAGTTCCTAGGTATTTTGCCGTTTCCTCTTGGCGGCTTGGCCCGCTGCGAGACAGCAGGGGGGATGGATTGTCGGGAGAGTGTACATGTATGGAAGGGTTAGCGCTGAGGTTCCCGAGGTTGGAAATGGGTGGGTGTCTGATATTTGTTGCAAAGGTGCACTTTAAGACAAAATACCAGCACGGGTAGTTTCTTGTTAGACTGCGTTAAATAATGTTTTACAGGGAGAAGACTCCTGCCCTTGACCGTTATTTGCATGCGCGACAGGTGTTTTGGGTGCAACTCTACAAGAGTACAAGTACGCTATTGTTTGGCGTTTGAAACAGATCCATGGATGGTGATTCCCAATCCGCTTCATTTTCCGGGGTTCCCTCCGTCGATCGTCGCCCTCTGCAATTACTTGTGCGGACGACTGCTCCGCGTCTCTTGCAAAGTGACAAGTGGCCCCAGAATGAGCGCCTGCTGCTACCGTCACCACACACAGTAGTAGCGGATAACGGGGGGTGCATTCCATTCTGTCTGGCAGGTGGGAGCTGCGGATTGAAAGGCGGCAACGGGCCTTTCTTCCGTGAGAGCTCATAATTACTTACATTCGGACATAGTACACTAACACAACAACAAGGTAATACAAGACTGACACAGGGACAGAGACACACCCGTCACCAGGTGCTCTCGCCGACTCTGTCTCGACTTAGTTGCCTGGCAGCGCCTTCCCGTTCGTCGTACAGTCAGGAATTATGGTTACACAGGAAGAAAGCTGACGCCATGCATTTGGCTTCGACCCCAGAGTAATAAGTTCGCCTTGTATCATCTGCCAAGCCAAGTACCAAATAGAGCACAGAGTCTAAGACAAGGTACTTTCCACTCCCCACCGCACTTCATTGGTCCTTCCGCCTTCCATCGGTACTTGGACCCCACTTGACCTTCCTCCAACATGAACATCATATCACACCTGCCTCACAGCTCGAAACATCTAAACTCCTAGAAAGACGGCCAGATATGCGAAGTCATGGAGCCTTCACCCGTAATCAAGGTATATCGGCTCTTCCCCCCCTGCCCGGGCCCCCCGATACGCCGCCGCCTTGCCCTGCTAACCCACTCTCCTCGTAGGCGCATGACCACGCGCTGGCAGCCTCCAAAGCCACCAAGTCCGCCGATACCACCGTCGCCATCAGCGAGCACACGTTCGCCGCCGGGGAATTCGCCAACGCAGCCCAGAGCACCACGAGCATCGAGGCCCTCCGTACTCTTAAGCTACTCGAGCAGCACCACCGTCGCCTCTCCGAGCTCCTCCAGCTTCCCTCCCGCCACCCCGCCCAGGCCGCCGACACGGACGCCGACAACAACGTTGATGGCGATGAGAAGCAGCTTACATCTGCCAAGGATGCCTCCACTACTAGTGAGGTTTCAACGAAATCCGGCAAGGCGGCCGCGAAGACACCACAGGTGCCCTCGCTCCTGGGCCAGCAGCGACACTCCTCGCGCGACGTTAGCTCGTCCATAGTTAGCAACCTCGCGTCGGCCAGAGGAATCCGACTGAAGTATGGCGGGCAACCAGTGGCCCCCAGCGTATCCGGAAACGCCGCCTCGGGGGACCTCGATCCTCTACCCCGGCGCCGAGATGGATCGAAGACGAAGATGCAGACCATGCTCGAGCATCCGCCCAAACCCGTCCGAGCTCCACAGGACCCTAGTCAGAAGAAACAGGAAGCTCACCCTATCGAGGCCGGCGAGGATGGTCAAGATCAGCCGGAAAGTGCCGAGGACGGATATTCGCGGTTCTACAGCTCCTTCGGATCTCTGTTCAACAAACTATCGGCGCCACTGGCCTTCGCCGGCCTCCCCCTGATCGCAGAGGAGCCCTCGGCCACTCAGGAGCCCCAGGCGCCGGAACCCACATCCCCTAAGAAGTCCCGGCAGCACCGGCGACAGGCTCAGGCTCCTGGCGGCGACCCCGACCTTAGCAAGATCTACTCCAAGGCCGCGCTCCGCCTCGTGTCGCGCGACGGCCACGCCGCGAGCGACTCTTTCTACGTGGTCCCCACGAGCGGACACACCATGTCCTATGCCAACATCCTCACCTTCGCCGAGAAGGAGAAGCGCCGCATGGAGGCCTCGCTACACACGAGCAGCAGTGCGGGTGACGCGATAGGTGATGACGAGGACGACTTCGTGGATGCGCGAGAGACCCCGCAGGCGCTATCACCTACGGCGAGGAGGCGGATCGGCAAGGCACGGACGGAGAGGGACCTCAACAACACCATCGAGGAGCTATGCCTCGAGAACAAGAGCCTCAAGGACATGCTCGACAAGCTGAGCAGGCGCCTCCACGCCTTCGAGGCCAGCGCGCAGAACTCGAGCCTCGCGCTAGCGGAGAGCATGAGGCTTATGCGGCCCGGGTCGCCGCACGCCTCGACCTCCGCAACGGCAGGCGGCGCGGACGAGAGGTCCAGGAGGGAGCGCGCCGAGATGGAGGAGAGGCTCGCGTCCGCGGTTAGGCACATCGAGGTCCTGGAGAAGGATAACCTGAAGATGCAGAAGACGCTTGGAAAGTACCGGGATAAGTGGGATCAGCTGAAGGAGAGCGCGAAGGCGAGGAGGGGCGGGGGGCAAGCCACCGGCGGTGAAAGTCCGGCTCTAGGTGGGGCGGGGTAAGGTCTTGGGGAGGGAGGGAGTTTACTGTTTTTATCAGGTGCCTCCTATGTCTTGATAGGTATCTTGTTTACGAAGTGTATGATGAAGCTCGAGAAGTAATACATTCACGGGTTTTTCAGTTTTCAGTTCCACCAGAAGCTCACGCTGAAACTGACGCTCAGGCTCCGGACGTAGTGCCACCACCCGATGGGTATGTAGAGCGTGTCACCCGGCCCCAGGACGCAATCCCAGTGCTCCGCCGCCCTGAACCTCTCCAGCTCCTCGGCCCCTATCTCGGACCCCTCGTCGCCCCCGCCCTCGTCCCACCCCTCGGCGACGCCGAGGTCGACGCGGCTCGTGTTTCCCATGTCGACGCCGTTCTCTGTCCCACGGGGGAGCATGGCGGGCGTGCATTCGGGCGGGTACAGCCGCACGTATTTCCGGCCGACGACCTGGCAGAGGAGGTTGTGCATGCTGTCGGTGTGCAGCGGGGTGATTGTCCCCGCGGGTCCGAACCACGCGTTCAGCTGCGGCGCGCCGACCTTGGGCTTGTTCTGTTCCGGAGAGGGGTGGAGGGGTGGGGAGGTCCAGAGGTAGTCCGGCAGGAGGACGTCATTCCTCAGGGTGGGGACTTGGGAGAAGAGGTCATGCTGTGCCAGGTAGCCCTTTTTCGCCTCTGGCTGGGATGGCAACTTGGGTGACGGTCTTCCGTCATTGGGGGATGATATGCTGGGGTCGATGTAGGAGGAGAGGAAGGCGCTAAAGGGGATGAGTTTCTGGCCCCAGTCCTCGTCGACGTAGCTCCGGCCGATCTCGACGGGGACGTATCTCCGACCGCCGAAGGTCCGTGAGAGGAGATAGGATGGCCTGGACCAGGGGTGTTCGTTCAGCGCGGGCCAGTCCGATATCAGGTCCGTGAAGACGGCGGGGACGACGCCGTGCGGGTTCGTGGCCGGGTCGATGTACGCCTGGAAGGAGTCCATCGAGAGGCCGTCGAGGCGCGGGGCGGGGCATGTGACGGGGGGTTCGAAGGCGGGTTCATCCGAGAACAGGGGGGAATCATCCCAGGGCGGTGGGGGAGAGTCCTCGCCGTCGCGGGTATACTTTAACCTCTTTGCAGCCCTGCATTCCCCGTGTCCGTGGTCGTCGTCGGCAGACCTGGCGGAATCTCCTTCCCACGCCCGCTCGAGGAGCCCGACGAGTGAGTTCACCGCTGACCTCCCCCACGCCGATCCCCCTCCCGCGACGATGAGCGCCATGTCCAGGCCCCTCACCAGCTCGTCCATCTCGGCGCTCGACTCGGCGTCCCTCGCGCCAGCCAGCCTTAGCCGGGAGCGGAGGACGCCGAGGTGGAAGGTCAGGATGCGGACGGAGGTGTACAGCTCCCTCCAGCAGGGCGGCAGGACCTCGAAGCGGAAGGCGAGAAATTTTGCGTTGGCGAGGGCGAGGAGGTCCGCGAGTCTGCGGCGGAGCAGGGCCTCGTCCACCGGTGGGTCGGTCGTAGGTCCATGCCTTGGGGCTAGGGTGGCGAGGCGGGCGTGGAGGGTTAGGGTGAGGGAGGCCTGGCGTGCGAGGAGGACTGTGACGGCCTTTCCGCATGCGGATATAGTGCGGGGAGTGTCATTACGGCCTGGAATTGCGGAAGAGTCCGCTGTGCAGGATGTGTAGATCCGGGTGGTTGCGCCGTGTAGCGTTGTGAGGAGCTCGTCCATGGCTGCTCATGGACTCAGAATGAACAGCTCGCTCCCATAAGTCCTAGGACATTAGAGTGGGTGGATTCTAGCGGAGTTGTCCGTCCCTGTTTGACACATCCATAACACCGTGGGATTTTGACTCTCTAGGTCAGAGCTGTGGTAGTGAAGGGGACATGGTCAATCTATCATGGTGGTGTCAAAGCTTAATGTTCTGTCTGGGTCGCAAGTGGATCAAGCTAGTGGGTACTCGCATATTCAACCCAAAATGGGCGGGTTTCCATTCTAATATTACATACTTTTATATAAATACATGCAAGCGCCACAGACGACTGTTCCTTCCGATCTTACCATTCCTTCGCCTTGCAGGCAGGTTCGGTTCACATGTATTACCCATCAGGGACTGGTCCGCCTTCCTTTTCTGTCTTCTTGCCCCAGTGTAGGCATCCGCGATGAGATAATTTGCTAAGCTCTAGGAAGGAGCGGGTAAGCAAGCATTAAATCACCGGCCCTTCTAATATACACGCCTTGATCACATTATACTGTACGTCCTCTTACGAATGCCCCATCGAGTGATTCCGAGACGACACGACCACCGTCTAAACTCACTCACTCGTATCCAACTGCCCAGCGCCAGCGCCAGAATGCAGAGTCACCTCTGTCCCTGTGTTGAATCGTGAGACAGTGGACATTCAGGCCCAACCCATATACCCTCGCCAATCCTTTTTTTTTTCCCTTTCTCTTACTCGTACTCATACCTACCTTCCCAGCCCTTTTCCTTTCCCGTTTCTCTTCCTCCCCCATTTCCCTTCCACCTTCCTCCCGGCTCGTCCTCCTTGCCGCCATCGTCATCCGGCGGCGATATACTCAGCGCCTTCATCATATCCTTCAGCACCGGTACCACCGAACCCCCATCCGGCCCTTTTGGCATCTCCATCCCCGTCTCCCAGTCCCAGTCCCATTCCCAGTCCCAGCGCTCCCGCTTCCCGGCCTCCAGCAGCATCCTCACCTCGGGTCCGTCCCAGAAGTTCTCCCGCCGCTCCCAGCCCCGTAGAACCCTCAGCGCGCGCTCCCTTGTGCGCCCGTCGCGGCAGTTCTGCACCACGTAGTGTACCATGGACACGATGCCCATGTCGAGCATGAACCACCGCCCGCGGTGCGCCGCCGAGGCGAGCATCGAGATGCCGGACTGTACGGACTCGATTACAAGGACCACCTCCTCCCACGCGCCGAAGTCGTCATATTCGTCTTCTATATCCAGGCCTAGGGATACCGTGCGGCGGCCGCCTCGCCCGATCTGCCTGGCACACGTGAAGTGCATGAGGTCTATACGCAGGGAGATGCCCGCGAGGCTCCACGGCTTCGGCGCGTGGGTACTCTCGCTGAACTGCCGGAGCCGGTAGTCGAGCTGCACGCCCATGTTGGCGAGGGCGAGTCCCTGGCGTTGCCGCGCTGCGCTGCTACCGCTCGGTGAACCTCCGGCGTTCCCGATCCACTTGGCCGCGATGACGTCGCGGAAGTATTGCGTCGTCATTCGGTGTGCCTCACCCACGTCGGTGAACTCTGGAATTCTCACCTCGGCGAGCTCCCGCGCCTCGTACAGCTTCAGCGCGATGACGGGCTTGATCCGGTCTGTGTATAGGCTCGCCGATATCTCGAGTGACGTGAACATGTGTACGACGTGGTCTATCTCTGAAGTGAGGTGGTCGCCTTCCAGCATGGCGCTGGCCTTTGGGCTCGCGAGCGCGAGAAGTCGCTCGAGAGGTATGGCGCTATCGATTATCGCGAGGCCCGCCTCGAGGTGGCAGATAGCTTGAGGCCAGTTGTCCCTGAGCATCTCGATGTAGACGAAGATGAGGCAGCAGACGAGTGTTATGGCCGTCGTCCCCGGCGCGTCGCCATCCGCGCGGCCCAGCATCGTCATGGCGCGGCCGTATTGGTCTAGCATGAAGACCTCGGTCTCGGACGGCGCGGAGGAGCTCCCGTGGGGGAGTTCGGCAAGCTGGTAGGTCCGGAAGGCGGCACTCAGGGCCAGGACGGCGTTCCGGACGGCGGGCGCGGAGAGGCATAGGTGTGGCACCGTCCACCTCCAGAAGTCGTCGGAGTTGGACACGTGCTGCGACAGGCCTGTCTCCACCGTCCTCCTGAACTCGTCGAAGTATTCCCTCTCGACGGCGCTGCCTGGTATACTCGGCGGCGAGGGGCGTATGGCCCGCAGGCCGGGAACCGAGGCGGCGGCGGCGGCGGCTGCCTGCCAGTAGGGGTTGATCCCGGACAATGACGACGATGATGGGAGGGAGAGGGATGGGGACGACAGGGGCGTCGAGTAGCCGCTCATTGGATTCGTCACCAGCGGGAGGCCTCGTGGTCCGTGAGCTAGCTGACTAGTGGATAACCTCCTGGCCGCCGTCGCCTCGTTGTCGTATCCGTCGCATGTTCTTCCCGTCGAGGTGCAGCGTTGGCACGCGGGTTTTATCTCGTCACACTTTACGCGTCTAATCCTGCGGGTGGAGGGTGATGATGTTAGTATTCCCCCCGTCTAGATCGGAGCCGTATTGCGTGGATGGTGATGGAAGGTGATGCACTTTTGGGAGAGGAAGAAGGGGGGGGGATGGTTAAGGACGGGGAGGTAGGTGTTGCAGATGAAGACTGGAAGACATCAGAAGAATGCGGGAGAGAGAGGAAGAAAGAGGAAGGGGAAGTAGAAGAGACGCTACCCGGATAGGGGAAGATGGAAAGGAGCGAAACCCACTTACTTGCTGCAAAAGAGACGAAAACGACGAGCAAAACGTTAGCCAATTCCTTGTTTCCGGGACAATCGGTCTTTTCTTTCTTTCTCACGCCTCGCCGGACATCGCTCATTGACGTTTCAAAGGTACGCCACGGGGGTGGCCGCCAAGAGAATGTATGGGAAGAATCAAGGACTGGCAAGGGAAGGCCGCCCCTGATTCTTCTAGTCTAGGGGAGGGGGGAGGGGGGAGGGAAGAGACAAAAGGGGGGAAATCTGAAGCTTACCATGTTATGCAGCCAGTCCTCACCTTGGGCTTACTCGCCCTCTTCCTCTTCTTCTGGGTGTTTGATGGGTCCTGCAAGGTCCCGCGGGTCTCATCTGAGCTATAGCAAGGGGGCTGTCCGCTCTGCGGGGAATTCGGTTCCGATCCCATGGCTCACGTCTGGTCACCCTCTATATGTGCCTATGTTGAAAGGTGGTGACCGGTGAGGTAAGGAGGAGTAAGAGAGGGCGGGAAGGTGAAATTGGGGGAATGGAGATGAGATCTCGGTTGTGTGGCTGATGGCGTATAGACCGAGTCTCGCAAAGCTTCACTGGTTGGTCCCTTCGTAATTCGGTTGGCTGTGTGCACGGTGTGTGGGTCTTGGTCTTTATCTCGGTATCGTCGGGGCACACACCGTAGGGCTAGCACGTCAGGGGGGGTGGTCGGGGATTTGGTCTGGGTTACAGAACGAGACGGTAGTTGGCGACGTCGGCCGTGGTTCTAGGAAGGGG
>ONZQ02000014.1:100207-177705 GCA_900312665.1 Cephalotrichum gorgonifer | reverse complement strand
GGGGGGGGGGGTCTTAGCGCCGTTGGAGATATATCTGCTTCTATCCATTAGGCGACGAGAAAGATGGGGGTCTCGGCTAGGTGGGGGCGTCATCATCGAGGACTCTCGAGTAGCGCCTGGAAAGGACTACATCTGAATGGGTGCATTGCCACGACGGGGAGAGACCGTCCGAGCGGACGGAGTCACGATAGCGGCACTTGTTTCCCCTTTCACTTCCTTTCGCCCCCTCTCAACTGCCATGTTTGGGTTCGTCATGACACCATACGTGATACATCATATCCCACCTGCCCTTCCCCCCCTCGGAGTTGATCACCCCCGCCGACGATAATCGCCGAAGTAAGGCGCGTGGGCTCTCCCGCCCCTACCTACTACCCTGCAGTGCTTCCCTTTTTTCTTCTCTTCCCTGCGCTTGTGTATGCGACCTGCATAAGCGGCTGCAGGTGCCATTCGCCGTATCTAGCCTTAGTGCGGCGTCGATTTGCCAAGCAAACGCGGGCATGATGATACGCGGCAGTGGACCCCCGGGGGGGGGGGGGGTAGATGAGAAAGTTGTGTAAGTCTAGCCTAGCTTCTTAATCTCTACTACGTTACGTACAGTATGGATGGTATGTATGGGTCTCTAGACCGGTTCGGGGTCCCCGCCGGACCGGAACACACTCGCCGGGGTCCCGCAAAAGAACCGTGGGGCGAAACGGCGGCCCGGGGGTGGGGATGAATGGGGAAAGCTCGAGTTTGCCCCTCATATTTAGAAGCAGAAGCTTGGCTGTGCTCTTCCACCAACGACGGGCAGGAGCACAACGGGCAAAAGGGAGTAACAACAGCGGTGAAGGAAAGTCTTGGAAGTCGGTGCTTATCTCGGTGGATCTTCTCGTTTCTTTCTCTAGATTTTTTTTCGCCATCGATGGGGCCGGAGGAACCGTTGTGGATATCCTCATGTCAAGGATATGTCAAGATCCTTCGGGATGCGGGGGAAGCTATGAAACTTCTAAAGGATGGACGGACTAATAACGTTCTCCGCTAAAGGTCGGGATTCTAGTGGGACCTTCCCCCGGATACCCGGCGATTCTAAACCCCAAATAGGTAGGTAAATGAAGCAAAGAACGACACTTCCGCCTACGCCACCAGAGGATGATGACGAGTTCGTGCTTGTGGTCTTAGTAAACGGTGTATAATCATCGATGGTCCTAAGCCATAAAGAGTCCGGCGCTGCGTGTTGCCATTTTGAGATTTATCATGGATTACCACTCGCGGACCTTATTGCTCCCTCGCTTACGGAGCTGGCGGGAGAGAAAGTTAATGTGGATGGATGGGTGGGGTTCGGTCGTTGGGGCGACTAATAAGGGGATAGAGTGGGTGTCCGTGTGCCTACCAAATGTGCCCCATACCTACTTGTACATATCAAAATGTCGACATGGAACTAATAATATTCAGCGATGGCCCGAAGCTAGGGGAGGAAGAGGAATGGTGCCGTCAAGTCAGGGCGCATATGCACACTAGGTATTAGGTAGATATTACTCGTGCATATAGGTTGCTGCTAGTGTAATGTAATGCTCAGCTGCTTGCGTGGTACCGGGCCTGTTGTCAATATTAGTAATTCTTCGAGTCCCCGAGCCTCGAAATGAGGTAAGCCGTCCCAGCCCCACGAGTAATATGGACAGGCGCTGAGCACGGGATCCTGCGGCTGCGACTCTGCCCCTGACGAATGAGTCGAAACCCGCCGCTACTATCGCCTCCCCCGACTACTACGTACCTTGGTGACCACTCATACTCGTGCGCTTGTAATACTGCCCCTCCACCCGTTCGTCGGGGATTAAGGTTCCCTAGCACCTGCCCCACCCTTAGACCCTTCCATGATCATTGTTCTATTGCAGTGGGGGTGGGCCCTCTTAGCCCGGGTAGCCTATTCCACAGCTCAGCCCTAATATTAGCAGTTGATACTAGTTTCAATCATTGAGTCTTCCTTCGTCTCAGTCCGAGCTCGTCCTTGCTACGGATCTACCTCTAGCTCCAGCGTGTACTTCCCCTCCCTCGCATGAGGATTTCTCATTCTCGCTTCCAGTCCGATCCGCAGTTGCCACCTCTCGAGGATAGTGAGTTCCCCGATGACCACTTGACCCGTTTAAATGCCTGTGGAGACACCCTCGGAAAATGACGGGCCGTTAGGCGACGTTGATCAGGACTTGCTTTTCCCGCCGTCATATCCCTAGTTACATGTACACATTCACCACCACTAGTCCAACCGGCGGTTTCCACGAAGGACCGGGAAAAAGCAAAGGCCACAATGAAAAGTGGACACCCTTGAGAGGTGCGCTATGCAGTGTGACACCGCCCTATCGGTTCCAAGGCGATGTGACCGGTCTAGCATGTATGTATAATTTGTCCCTAATAACTAGTTCCACCCTTTAAAAGTACGTAGTAAGGCATTACAAACATCAGTGCGCACGCTACCTGACAGTGGAAGGGACGGAATAATAACTACATAGTAATGAAACTACTGCCGACTAACACCGCCAACTCCCATGATGGAAAAGGGAGGATGGGAAGGGAGGACTGAAGAAGGGCGGGATATTGCAGCCGGGCATTCTTCCCACCCCAGATAGGAACTGCGGACGATCAACCCAACCCATGGCGAATCGAAATCTGTCGGGAGCTCCGTCTGCCATGCAGTGCTTTTTTCCCAGATAGATCAACTGTGTATGTGTGTATTATCCTTGCATATGTGCAAGCTACTGCACCTTGACCTCCAGCCCAACAACACAATATTGATCACTTGCATCAGTTGTATCACTTATCTGCCAAATCTGCTTCTCGGACGGAAGGGACAAGGGGCGATCTGGCGACAGAAGCGGCGGGAATGACCCGGGGAGGCAAGAGTAAGCAGAAAGCACATGAACGCTATAGGTTGGTTGCCCTGCGGATGTTTCGTTTTGCATATTCCCCAAGTCCCCCCCCTCGGAGTTAATAGTCCCCAGTCCACCCAAAACCGACATGACGACATGAATATGGCGGAGTTAGTGGCGAGGTAACATGGGAGAAGGGGGGAGGGAAACATCACACCCATTGGCTACGGGGCCTAACGTTGAAACATTGCGCGATTGATTACAAGCGGATTACACATCACGGGTATCGCGATTTCAAGATATCAACTTTGTGGGGTTCAACGAACGGTGGACCACGGTTGTGCTCGCTTCCCTCCGGGTAGTGATAACCCGTGCGCGAGAGAGGTGACGTTATTGCTCGGCCACATGGAAAGACCGAGAACCCGTGCTTCTCTGGGCTTTCTCTGTGCTTCGAAATCGTCAGGCCCCCTCCCCTGACGGCGGACTTATTCGATATCCCGAACCGGCCGAGCAAAAAAGAAAGCTCCAGAACCACCACCCTTCCTTCCCCTCCGTCCCCCACACACACCCCTCCCACCCGGCCCCGCCGCGCCCCCCCCACCTCCAGGTGCGTCCGCCCCTTCCTCATAATGTCTGAGCTAAGGTGGGGACCGCCGCCGGTCCCGGGACCCGGGTCCCCGTCCCGGTCCCACCCCCACACGCCACAGCGAAGAAAAATGAATGACCTGCAGCTAGTTATCGATCGTGCCTTCCGCCCGTTCCCCCTCGGCCGAGTCGTGAAACCGCCGAAACCACCGTCCCCGGCAAAGACGATATTTGCCTCCTACTCGAAGGCCGTTTCATGACATTCGAATCTTGTTCTTTTCGTTTCCCGGTCTGTCCCGGGTCGTCCGCCTCCGGTCCCACATCGCGAAGCTGCAGCGATGACGATGGTGTAAGTCCAACCCAACCCAACCCGACCCAACCGGCCCTTTCCCAGTCCCCCTCGGCCGAATTGCCACAATCCATTTTCTGGTCCGTCCCCTCCCAGGAATCTGACGAGGACACGAAGATATGGGTAGCCTAAGCACCTCGTACGTAGACATGTAGAACACTCCCTTTGTCCGTGGGAGGGAACACCGAGCGACGGCGGACGAAGGATCTGGTTGCCACGAGGGATAAAAAACATCAAACGCTGGTATTATGACATAATTTACTTTCTAGACAAGACACCAAGAAAATAGAAGCCTCCCCCTCTCTCGCGTCAAACCTGACGAGTTGCCCCCTCCCTCCCTTCCCGCTACCCATTTTAGTCCAACGCCTAAGAAGAAAAAGAGATAATAAAGAGTGAGAAAAAAAGAACGTCCTATATGCTTAGCCCGTTTAAGAGAGCGAGACTGAAAGGAGGCGTGAGGAAGGGTAGGAAAACGTGCAAGCCGCGTCATCGTCTAGCACCCGGGGGAGAGCCGTATCCGCGACAGGTGAATACCGCTCCGCCCCTGATGCCAATCCCAACCCCAATCTCTACTCGGCTGAGTCTGCCGTCTCATGCCCCCCCCCTTCCTCCCGTCTCTCGTAAGAGCTGGAGATTCTAAGCTCCCCACCGTGACGGGTACCGGTCCTGTGTGATATTACTCCGTCCAAACCTCGCGCCCCCTCCCGGGCCGCGAGCGGTGCTTGCACCGAACCCGCCAGCCCCCGTCCCCCCCAGTGGCGGTCCCGTCAGCCTCCTCCCCTCAGTGTGGTTCTTCAGGGGGCTCGCCTCCCGGTTCCAGCCCCGCTGCTCCAACGCCGCCATCTCCCGCGAGTTCCTGGGCGACGCCGGCGGCCGCGCGTTCATCTCCCCCATGCTCGTCGCCTTCTTGAGCGGCGACCTCGCGTGCGAGTAGATGCCCATGCTGCCTCCGAAGTTCGTGCCCGTGCTGGTACTCGTCGGCGTCGCCCCCACCGCCGCCGGCGCGGGGCTCGCGGCAAACGGTGCCGGGCTCGCCTGGACGGGCGCGGGCGTGGGCGCGGGAGCGGGCGACATCGACACCCTGCCTGCCGGGAGGCTCTGCCGGTGTGCGGGGGACTGTAGATCCCGCTGCATCGCCCTGAACGACTGCTGGGGCTGCGGCCTGCCAGCCGAGGCGGGGACCGGGGTCGGGGCCGCCGAGGGCGACGGCGAAAAGAGGCGCGGGCTGAGGACGTTGGGATACGCGCTCTCCGAGGAGACGTGCTTCGAGTAGTTCGGGTTCGGGTGCGTATGGAATTCCCTCTTGATCACCGTCGTGGGAGTGCCGATGGCGGCGTCGAGCGCCACGCTGTCCGTCCCCGTCGAGATCTGGGTCGCCGCGTCGCGGACCACGGGGTGCAGCCGCGGGTGGACGAACTTGGTGTCGTACTCGTTGAGCACCTCGCGGTGGATGATGGACGTGTCCTTGACCTGCTGCGAGAAGCGCGACTGCATGAAGAGGAGCTGCGTGGAGAGTATGACCTGGAGCACCAGGCAGTTGAAGATCGTGACGCTAGGCCGCGGGTCCATGGGTGCTACGGGGATGAAGAGCAGGTAGACGAGGACGTGGCCGGGGCTGAAGAGGCAGAACAGCCGCAGGCAGGCCGGCAGCGGGTCCCACACCGACAGCTCCCACACCTCGTTCGCCTTGTCCGCGTGCGCCCTGGACTCCGCCGTCTCGCTGGGGATGATATCGGCTAGAAAACGGAGCGGTGAGGACGACGTCGGGTCCGACTGCACCTTGACCCTCCTCGCCGAGGGCGTCTCCGGAGCCCGGTCGATGTTGGCCTCGAATAGCCGGTAGTGGCGCACTCTCGTGATGGTGTAGAACGCGTTGGCAAGCGAAGCGGCTACGAGGAACCAGACTGTCGGGTGCGCCTAGAGAAAAAGGTAATGAAAACCACGTTAATTCCTGGCTGCTGGGATCTTCCCAAACACGTCACCGGGGCGCGGGCAAAAACCTACGATGTACGGGACCCATCCGGTCCCTCCGTCCTCCCCGAAGACGTCGTCCACCTCTTGACTCGCGCCGCTAGTATTGGCGCGCGCCAGCAGGAAGCCAAGGCTCATTATGACGCCCGCACGCGTGCCCACTGCCTTGGAATCCCACTCCCTCGTCTCGATCTCCTCGGAGAGCCACAGGAGGAAGTCCATGGGGTTTAGGGCCGAGAGGATGCGCTCCTTGATGGGCCGCCGCCGCACTAATCTCCGCGTCGGAGCCATCGCGTCGGAGGTCGGATGGGTTATGCCTGCCCCTTTGGAGATTTGGTGTGGGAGGAGGATTCTCGTGTCGTCGCGGGAGGGGAGGAGGGGAGGGGAGGAGGGGAGGGGAGGAGGGGAGAAAGAGGGTCCGTCGAGTATTATTTTGTTTGGAACTATCGCCCCAGGCGACCAAGGCCAAAAACGCGCTGGAACTAAATACGACCAGGGTGGAGCTCGTGGTGGATGCTGCTGAGAACGGAGGGCCTTTAAACCCTGGTGCCACGCGATGGCATGGAGGGCGAAAGCTGTAGGGGTATATGGGGGAGGAAGACAGATACCTCAACGACGGAAGAGGAGATGGTATGATCGTGTTCCGTGTTCCGTACTCACAAAGGGAGAGGGAATGAAGGGTGGTGGATTATTATTAGGTTGCAAGTACTTTGGTATTATTGATGTCAAAATCCCCGAGAAGCTAACTATGACCACACTCTGCCAAGTCTACGAACAGGTGCCACCTCCTGATGTGAGCCGTGACTTCACTGAAGTGGGGTAGACAGTGCTGGAAGGGCCCCAATATTTTGCACCCACGGGCCTCACCCAGCACTACCCCTTGGTTGATCCTTTGCAGCATTGATACAAGTACATGGTATTCAAGGCGATATTTTAGTGGGGTGTCAACCTAAACGCCTGAGCAAGCTCCAAGACAACTTTCGGCTCAATTACCTCATCACATCAAGGTCGCTCGTCCTATCTTGCTAGCCATCATCCTCCACTCTCACTCTAACCACCACCACACCTGTCCCACTCCACCCACTCCCGAAATAATGGCAGGCCTAGCAGACTTCAAGGACCGCGAGTTCATCGCCGTCATTGGCGACGAGGCAAGCCCCCATCCCCGCCGCATCCCCCACCGCCCGTCGCCCATCTCCCATCGCCCCGTCACCCATATCCGCATCCAGAGCCCGTGTCACTAACGGAACATCCGCAGGACTCCGTCACCGGCCTCCTCCTCGCCGGAATAGGTGTACGCTCCGCCCGAACCACACTCCCCTCCTCCACCGACCCTCGCTCTACTCAGGAGGAGGACGGGGGGAATCCCGATATGAGAACTCGTTGGACATAACCTCCCCCGCTGATACCTTTACAGCATGTGACCACCAGCCCGAAGGCGCAGAGGAACTTCCTCGTCGTCGACGCCAAGACCGAGACGGCGACAATCGAAGAGGCCTTTGAGGAGTTCACCAAGAAGAGGAAGGATATCGGAATCGTCCTCATTAACCAACACGTACGGTCGACCTCTGTCCCCCCAATATCCCCCCCGCTTCCCACCGCACGCTACCCGCCGCCTCCGACTTCCGACCCTCTCCCCCCTTTCCTACATATACCCCCGGTTCCAGACAGGTACCTCGATATGGTCCGTCGTTCCTCGGATCGCTAACCGTTCGTCGACGTCATGTAGGTTGCCAACAGGATACGGCACCAGCTCGAGTCTCACAAGGCAGCATTCCCGTCCGTCATCGAAATCCCCAGCAAAGACCACCCGTACGACCCCGCAAAGGATAGCCTGATGGCTCGGGTCGAGGCGTTGATGGGCATGGGAGGGAGGTGATTTATCATGGGCGTCACGGGTCTGCTTTATTGTTTTTTTTTTTCCAATTCCCAAGATTCTTCACCAAGATACCGCGATTTTGTAAGACGGGAGAGAGAGAAGGTCTCCTGGACACTCTTAGACTCGGATTATCTCCTTCGGCCTACGGGTTTAATGCGAGGCACAATCTCAAATGAATGATAACCACTAGATGGGACCAAGCTATATCTGTTAAAACGACAATGGGGCTTCCGCCTCCCTCAGCCAACTACAACGGAAAGAACCGATCGATTCATGCAGACTATCGTGTAAGGAAGAAAATGAAACCAAACAAGAGCCAATGGCTAGAAAAGAAACAACCGTGATATCGCCTGAAAGGAATCTTGTGCGTGTCCATGTATTTGTATTTCATATTTCCTGTTCCAGATTCCAACCCCGAAAAGAAGAACGCTTTGTACCGGATGCAAGTTTTGTAAACAGTGCCAGCCATTCAAGCCTTATAGCTCAAAGTTGAGGGCAAACCCTGCCCTCGGGAAAACGACGGTTGCCTGGAGGCAGGTGATGGGTTCATCATTGGCCGAGTACACGTCTGCGGACACGGTGTATTTACCCTGGAGAGAGAGACCCGAGGCATTAGTCGTGGGACTTTAGGAGAAGGGGGAAGAAGAAGGGGGGGGTGGGGGGGGGGGGGAAGGGAATCCCTTGACCGCCAGCGGTCAACGGGGGGCCAAAGCCTAGGGGAAACTCACGGGAGGGATCTCAGCAGGAAGGGCGACGGCCTTGGTGATGGAGAGGTCACCCTTCTTAATCGGGCACTCGAGGTCGACGTTGGTGATTTGCTCGCAGAGGTCGGCGGTGGTGCTGATGAGACGGATGAGACCGTACTTGACCTGGAGGAGGACGTAGGCACCCTCCTCGATGTCCTGGGACGTTTTGCCCACGGCTGTGATGAGAAGCTCTTCGCCTCTATTGTACACACGGAGTTAGCATGCAAACTGTATTCGGAGATTGAGAAGAGCCCGTGATAGGAACGGGGAGCGGGGGCGGTCGACTACTCACGCGAGGGGCGGGTTCGGCGAGAGGTCGATGCTCTCGATCGTCAGGATATCATCCGCGTGGTCGGGGCTGCAGTACTCTATCGGAGAGTCGCCGGGCACCTTGAGGTCGGCTCCTCGTCGGACATTGGAGATGGAGGCCGCAACGGGCGCCAAGGCCGCCGATAAGAGGGTGATGGCGGTGGAGAGCCTCATTGCGTTTAGGATGGACCCGTCGTCGGAAGAAGGGCGGGTGAAGGATATGTAGTAGGGGAAAGGGATGGAATGCTAATTATGATGGGAACGGAGATATGGGTATTCCTGCTTGGTTATCGGGGCTGTTGGTGCAGGGTGAAGTCGGACTTGTGCAATCGGACCTTGGGAGTGGTTGGTGAAAGGCAAGAGGCGGAGGCAGGGACCACAGGCAGGCACGTCATGCGGTTGAGTCTGGGGGGTCCCTTCCTCACGGGATTGGGCAAGTCAGGTGGAACATGACGATAGAGGGGGCTGTGCGCACCCGTGATTGGCTGGGTGTGGGGCACGTTGTAGGCATGTAATACGACTCTCCATAATACTTGTAAAGTGGTATTAATACCTTTTGGCTCACGATACTATTAGCAGGCACATCCATCTGTCCTACACAACTGCCACTTCCTGGGAGCAGGGCCTAGGGGTATTCCTGGCGTTTTACTGTGGTAAGTTGGGTGGCGGTTTTGAGAAGGACAAGGTTTCGCAGTTTAGGCTTGGCATCAACCCTTGGATGCATATTCTGGCGGATTCTCACTCAAGCTCGGGACGATCAAATGCTTTCCCTCGCTCACTTCACTTACAGATTTACAGATAGCTATCTCTCTGGGTTCGGTCCCGTGTCCGAACCTTGCCTTGGCCGTGGCTGCCCCGGAGACGGCAGGACAGCAGTCGCTCGGGTTGGACAAGTTTCTCTCCCTGCCTTCGCCCAACTGCCCCCTAATGCCATCTGACCAGAGTAGATCGCACGCCGATTTTTGTAGGCAAACTCAGGCAGGTGGTTGGTGCCACTTATATCAAATCAATGTCCTTCGGAATTCGGAGAGTGGCAAGTGATTGATAAACCACCGATAAGAAGGGGCCCAATTGCTCATTGGCCTGCCTTGGAGAAGAGAGTGTACCTGTACCAAGGCCCTGGCCGCTTCGGGCGGGTATCGCTGCTTAGTGCGGATCTCAACCGATTCGCCCGCGTGAGACTCAAATGGATGATGGCACAGAATGCCATCCATCCCTTCACTGGGCGGCATCCGAAGCGGACAGAGGGATTTCCTCACTTGTACCAGTACGCACGTGCGAATGCCGCCGGTACCGGTACCCGCGAGACTAGTCGGAGCCAAGCTTCGGTATCTTGTCCCCAGGACGGCCGACTAGTACAAGTATTATCTGGCAATTAACGTAGTAAAGACAGGAACTTGAAAGCCCAACCTCAGCGAATTATAACACATGGAAATGCGTCGTCCTGCTCCGGAAGGACGGAACCACACAGGGAGGTCCAACCGCCAATTCCACACACCTGATTATTGGACTCAAAGTCGACTCTATGAGCTATTCGCATGGAGGCTATTGTATCTTAGAGGAGCCCCTCTATGGCACTTGAGGGACACTATGGATTCCATGGCAAAGTGTAATGAGTAACCTGCCCGTGTACTTGTTGGATTGGCGTATCTAGTGTAGCAAAAACAGGCCAGGGCGGTTTGAGTCATCGTCCGGAGCAGTAACAAGACGGGTGGCCACAAAACGGCGAGTTCCGCCTCCCCTCCCCCCCCTTCCCCCGCCAAGAAAATTGCGCAAGAAATGGACGAGGGGCAAACTAACATGAGAGAGCGGAGGTAATGGAGAGAATATGACCTGTAATGAATGTCTATTTTTATTTGCGCTGTATACTTGCTCTTGAGGTATCAGGATACCCTGTTCCATATACCAACACTACCTCCCTCGGTCCGACAATCTAAGTATTCCCGTTGCCCGCACGCAAAGGCTAATAATTACGGGTACTCAGTACTCGGACCTGCTCGTACCGATCCCGGACTACGAGCCTGCCCGTACTTGTATGACAACTGTATTAGAGCCAAGATTTGCTACGGGTACTCGTTCCTGTTGTGTTGGAACCTGCCCCACCATCTGAAAGTTGCACCACTCACCCATAGCCGGGACCCCGCGAAAATTGACTAACATTGAAAGTCGCTCGCTCTCCTCTTGTTCGTCGCCCTGTTTCAAGAGAAGACTCGGCGAAATTTTCTCCTTCTCCTACCCTCGCTTTGAAGCAGAGGTGTCGACCGTCTTTTAGAATCCCCGGCCAGACGTAATTCCCTTTCACGAACGATACAATGGGTTCAATTGATGTTGTGCTTGGTGCTCAGTGGGGTAAGTTTTTGTTCCCCTGTTTTTTTTTGCGCACCCCCCAGATGCCCCTCACACCCGGTCGCGGGGCCATGACTACTACACTCTTTGCGACTGTGGCCAGGGAGGAGCGCTCCTGCCCGTCGGGAGGTGTCACGAAGAGGCCCATCATGCTAACCTGTCTTCGCTTTCTCGAACTATAGGTGACGAAGGCGCGTAAACCTCCTCGCATATGCTACCCCCCGCTTGCGGGACTAATGCTTCTTTGCAGGGAAGGGCAAGCTGGTCGATATCCTGTCCAGCCAGGCGCAGATCTGCGCCCGAGGCCAGGTGCGTCTCTATACCCCTACTGCGAGATCCACCCGTAGTCCGCTGGGCCTGGGGCCAAGCTCGACAGAGCAGGGCATCTTCCGAAGGGACAACCGCTGACTGATCGCGCTCGTCTGCGTGCTTGCTCTAGGGAGGCCACAATGCCGGCCACTCCATCGTCGCGAACGGTGTCAGCTATGACTTCCACCTCCTCCCCTCCGGTCTCATGAACGCCAACTGCCTTAACCTCATCGGATCCGGCGTCGTCGTCCACGTGCCCACCTTCTTCTCCGAGCTCGAGACAGTCGAGAAGAAGGGCTTGGAGAAGGTCCACGACCGCATCTTCATCTCCGACCGATGCCACATCGACTTTGACCTCCACTGCGCCGTCGACCAGGCCGAGGAGACGGAGCTCGGTGCCAATTCCATCGGCACAACGAAGCGCGGAATCGGCCCAACCTATGCCTCCATGGCCACGAGGAGCGGAATCACCATGAGCCAGATGTTCCGCGCCGACGTCTTCGAGAGCCGACTACGGAAACTCGCCGATGGTTACAAGAAGCGCTTCGGCGATGCCCTCGTATACGATGTGGAGGAAGAGATAGAGCGCTTCAGGGGCTACCGGGAGAGGCTGGCGCACTACGTCGTCGACGCTGTCACCTTCATCAACGATGCCCAGAACAAGAACGCACGCGTCCTGATCGAGGGTTCCCAAGCCCTGATGCTCGACCTCAACTATGGCACATGTAAGTCTCTAGGACGCGGTTTCGGCTGCACGGCGCTGCTGCCCCCGTGGTGCCCTTTGCGCGGAAACCTCGCTGCCCTCCTCCAATGCTCCCGTGTTGGCAGAGATAGAGACCTCTAAAGTGCTGACCATTTTGGTGTTGAACAGACCCTTTCGTCACCTCGACGAATACCGGACTGGGTGGTGTCGTGGCCGGCCTAGGTCTGAACCCGGCGAAGCTCGACAACATCATCGGCATCGTAAAGGCGTACACTACCAGGGTCGGTGCCGGCCCCTTCGCGAGCGAGGATCTTGGTGACGTCGGAACGCATCTTCAGGAGGTCGGTCGCGAGTGGGGTGTGAGCACTGGACGAAGGAGGCGATGCGGCTGGCTTGACTTGGTCCAGGTGAAGTACTCGCAAATGCTAAACTACTATAACGTACTGTGAGTACATTTGGGTGCCCGGGAGGGAGGATATCTGAAGCATGCGGGAGTTCTGCGGGCGCTGACCTGTCCTCTTAGAAACCTCACGAAACTGGACATCCTTGATGGCATGGAGACTATCAAGATAGCAGGTAAGTTTGGGAGCCCTGCCGGAGGGGGTGGGGAGTATGCCTGTGCACAGGGCCACGAACACTGACGTGGATTTAAGTTGCATACAAGGACCCCGAGACCAAGGCTGAGTTGCCCACGTTCCCGGCCGACCTAGACCTTCTAGAGACTATCGAGGTCGTGTACCACGAGATGCCCGGCTGGAAGGCGTCGACGTCGAAGGTCAAGAAGTTCGAGGATCTGCCCAAGGAGGCCCAGGATTACGTTTCCTTCATCGAGCAATACGTTGGCGTGAAGATCCGGTGGATCGGGACCGGCCCGGGGCGAGAGGACATGATAGACCGGGGGAATTAGACGACGGGTCGGTGTACGGCTGGGAGAAGGGGGCTTCTGTCGCCGGACTGGGCAGGGGCTTGATTCTGTTGGGCGAGGACATGAACGTCTAGACCGTTTGGAGGCGGTTGTCGAATCCCTTCACTCACTCGAAAGACAGCGAAAAGGGCCATAGACTAGAGCATCTACATGGGCAAGCAGACATCGGTGGGTTGGATGGAGCCTCTTTCCTGCTCCTCAAAATGCGAAAGGTATTGCTTGCAGTTGTACTCGTACATGTATGGGACCGCAGCGAAGTCATCCGCCCCTTATCTGTGATTTGTCAGGCGAACGGACGGACGGTTACTCTTACTCGTACTCGTTGCTCGTCAAAGTGAGCCTGCGAGACCCAACATGGCAGGAGCAGGGGTTGGACCAGCATCGTGCAGGAAGCTTGGGGTGTACTCGTACTTCTGTCTGGCCGAGAGTAGGATGGTAGAAAAGGGAAGCTCTGAAGTATGAGTACTTGATACTAACACACTAACAAGCCCAGTCAACCAGAGACCACCAAGTGGAACCTGTTCCATCCACTGGTAGGTGACTGCCAAAGCCTGGTGTGGGGCGTGCCGGAGTAGCGGTACAAACACGACTCCCTCCAGATGTCAACAGGCATCCACTCACTGATGCACCTGTAGCTGCATCAGCGATCAGGTGGATGGATGGAGGTATTTATGCACTTGGGAGTTATTGCTGTATTGAATTGCACAATGATGGCAATGGAGAGGCGGGCTGAGGGCTCTTGTCTCCGAAGGTCCCCATCGAATTAGGGCCACCTGCTGCCCCGACGGTTGCTGCCCTCCCTTTCTCATCACCAGGCAGGAGTCCAGCGCCGCTCACCTTGCTGCCTTCTCACACTTGCTGCCACTGCTCGTCCTCAACCCAGACACCAACCACCTCTACTCGTAACTAACACCCAAACCAGAGCGAGAGCCGACGACTGTTCTTCACATCTGCAGAGCCTCTCACGTCCCCTATTATCATCGCTGCCATCATCCTCATCTCAAACCTTGCTTGTCCCCTCTAAATGCTTTATTTCGAAGCCGGCTCTTGTTCAGTATAATTCCCTCGCATACTCTGACCACACAGTGCCATGCCCTCCTGCCCTTTGTGGCGGGGGTTCCAGCACTCCCTCTCAAGACATACACGGACGGACCTTACCGCCTGAGGCAGCCACCGGAATATCCTTTTGCTTTTGCACAGGCGGTCACAATGGCTTGCCGGAGTCAAAGTCGTACCCCATCCAGTTCGAGCCACCGCTCTTTTGGGATTAGCGTATCCTGGCGGAGGTACCGGTACCTCAACTGCGCTCGGCTTTCTCGCGGAATCGGAACATGACTTCACAAGTATGAGTACTTGGACACCTGGGCACCCCCTGATCCAACCAACCACTCAGCACGCGAGATCCTGGTCCCGCCCGGTCAGGAATCGGCATCTGCAACACGCCTGTTAAACCTCCATGTCACCAATACCTTCAAATACCCCCGTCGTACGCTTCGGACTGGTGCGTACTCGGCCGACCTGCCTGTACTCTGTACGGGTGTTTTGCGCTTCAGCTCCAAGCCAAGTCTACACAGACTCGAGATGGGAGGGGTGCTGCGTCCTCTCTTGTCCAAGCTGCATCAATGTCGCCGCCGCCAAATCTGCTCACGCGAGGAGGACAGCAAATCCTGGAATGAGGTTGGGACTACAACAGGAGTCCTAACGCTGGCCTACCCTGCCTAATGATGGTTGGTGACCTCAATCCCTCCAACGGCCATCACCAACGGCCATTGTCCTGCCCTGCCTGCTTGTAGCTCCAATGCCCTCGCATCACCTCACCTGTGGCCCCGACCCGAGTACTCGTACTCGTCCGAGGTACCGCTCATGAACGAGTACGAAGGTATTAGGTACGCGCCCTCAGCAGTCGCCTTCTCTCGTTGAGGCTCTGACCTTTCCCCCCTCCCACTCTGAAATGGCGCTACAGACTGCCAGCTTAGTGTCCCTCCATACTTTGCTGCAACCAGTCAGTGGCTGCTTCGGGCGCTGGCTGCTCTGTTGAATCTGCGACCTACAGCGGCCCCATCTCACCAAGGATGTTGCGCCCACGCCCACGCCCACCCCCCCCAATAACAATAACACGACCAAATTTTATCCCGACTTATTAGTGTCTCCTCGCACACGCCCGCCCTTCCCACAGCACACACCCTCCCAGGTCCTCCTCCCGCTCCACTGCTCTCTCTGGTCGCTGCGCTTCTCTCCTCGCTCACAACACCCAGTCTTCCCACACACCCGACCCCCGACCCGGCCTTTCCTACCCTCCGTGTTTGTGGTCCCCCTCTTCCTTCTCTTTCCTCCCGTAAACCATCGTCGTCCTTTCTCACATTGACTCGAAATACCACCGACCGCGACCTTTCCTTGTGTCGGATCTGTCTTCACTGACGCGCTAAGTGTCAACGCAGCATTTCCCAGTACCGACCCGTTTATTAGACTTTCGAACTGACGCCTGGTTCGCCCCCCCCCCGTTCGAGCGCATTTCTTCGCTTCTTCGCCCTCATTCCTCGACCATCACGAGTTTCGCGAATCGGCCACCTCCACAACAATAAACTCCCTCCACCGCGTTTAAAAGCCATTACTTCGGGTTGTCAGGGTGCCCTAATCTATCCGACACATTTTCCTTGTCGACAACGACCCTTCGCGACCCTCTACCCTTTACCTCCTCTCTTTCTCTCGCTCTCTCTCTCGAGTGGTGGACCGCCATCACCAGCCTTGGCCTGCCTGATTGCGTTTGAGACCTCCCTTCGTACTCAGCCATCCACCATTTTCATCCCCATCTCCATCTCGTCCCATCCGAAACACGAACGCGTCGAGACCGGCGTCGACATGCTACCCATACGGCATCGTTAAATCTGTCCCACTCTCGACAATCCTCGAACGCAACAAGTCGCCCCACGAGGTCATCCTCTTCGTTAGATTATGACCGAAAAATTGTCGCCTCTGTCAACGCAGACCGCGGATCCGAGTCAGACCCTCTCCACTCCGACGGGCGCCATCGAGCCGGCGCCCGCCAAGGACTTGCCTCAGAAGGTAGAGGGTGTGGAGGAAGAGCCGTACACCATCAAGTGTATCTGCCTCTTTGCTGACGATGATGGAAACACGATCTTCTGCGAGACATGCGAGACGTGGCAGCATATAGACTGCTTCTACCCCGACAATCGCGAGGAAGCTCTCCGAGAGAACTTCGCACATTTGTGCCATCAGTGCAATCCCCGCCCGCTCGACCACAAGAGGGCCATCGAGAGGACTCGGAGGCTAAGAAACCCGTTGGCCGCGGAAGAATCGCAGGACAAGAAACATAAGCGCCCTGTATCCAAAAGCCACAAGAAGAAGCCGAAGCCGACCGATCTTCAATTGAACGGCACGACTCCCGACAACGAGACCTCGAAGCACGCAAGCCCTAGCGATAACCACCCTCCCGCGAAGAGGGCGAAGACGTCGCATCGATCGTCCCACTCGATAAGTTCACACACGGCGAAGAAGAGCCCGACATGCGGCAATGCGAAACCTCAGACCAACGGACACGGGCCGAGTCCAGTCACAACAAGCGCCCCGGATCTCCCTCTCGACTTCGAAATACACAACTACTCCGACAACTTCTTTTCTCTTCATAGCGGACAAGATGTGCAGATCGTGGGAAACAATTCTTTCGCCACTCTCGCCATCTCGAACAAAATGTCGACCTGGCTACACGACCGGGAAAGCCTCAAAAACGATTCGGGCCAGGAGTACAAGGACGTCTTCCAGAATCTGCCCGCCGATATCGAATCAAGGAAACGAGCGCTGCGTGTCGAGAAGAAGACCTACTCCCCCACGCCCGATAAGAAGCTGCGGCTGCAGTACTTGTCTGCCCCGTCAGCCATCGAGAAAGATGTCCCGCTGATGGAACTGAACGGCCAGATCGGCTTCCAAAACGACTATTGTGCGGACCCCGAAAATTTGTGGACGGAGCTGACGTCGCCGCTCCCCTTTGTCTTCTTCCACCCGATGCTCCCGCTGTGCATAGACACGAGGAGAGAGGGCTCCGAGGCGCGGTATGTTAGGCGGAGCTGCAAGCCCAACGCCGTGCTTGATACCTATCTCTCCGACGGGTCCGAGTACCACTTCTGGCTGGTCAGCGACCGACACATCGCTGCCAAAGAGCAGATCACCCTCCCCTGGGACTTCCGGTTCCCCAACAAGGAAAAGGCGCGCCTTCTCTACCTCCTCGGACTTGGCGATGACGAGATGGGCGGGGCCGAGCAGCCGGAGATGGACGATACCGAATACCAGCAGATATCGACGTGGCTTCACCGTCTACTCTCGGAATATGGTGGGTGTGCGTGCGACCTCGGAAACGACTGCGCCTTCGTGCGCTTCCATCGTCATTACCTCAGCCGATCACAACCTAGAACAAATGCCTCCAAGAAGAAGCGGAAGCCCAAGACGCAGAATATCTCCCCTACGAGTACCGGACATGCCACGAATAGCCGGGCTGCCAGCGAAGGTCAGTTCGATGACGGCGATGACCGATCGATATCCTCGAGAAGCAAGCCACCGAGTCGCGATCGAACACCGCTACGGCAAGGGTCTTTCGACCAGTTGGGAATATTGACGGCGCCTACCGACCGCGATAAACGCAAGATTGCCATGGCTGAAGATACCTTTCGCAGAATGGAGCAGCAGCATCAGCCGCAACCGAAGAAGAAGAAGCGGGTGGTGTCGGACGGTTCCGCCTCGGCCAAGTCCAAGTCCGGACGGACCGCCTCCAACAACACGACGCCGAACTTCTCGAATAGCGTTCATTACGTCGATACGGGGACTTCTCGGAGCAAGTCTGGGTCCCCCGCCACCGCCATCTCGCCACGCGCTCAGTTTCCACCCTTTCAGCAAACCCAGCGGGATATTGCCACACGACGATCTCGGCCAACTTCGACACCCTCGCGCCCTAACTACTGCGATGCGTCTGTCCAAACGGACCCGACCGAGGGCGAGTGGTTTAGTGCGAGCCCGGACCCCGGCCCTCGGCGTAGAATCCTCTCCCTGTCCCAGCGACTACTTAGCAATCGCCACCGACAGAGGCTGGACGAGGAGGAGCGCTGGAAACCGCTGATATCGAGCGTCGAGCATAATGCCATGGACATCGACTCGCCGACGACAGACCACAAGTCGGCGTCGAGCTCGCCGGTGCTAAACAGAGACACGACTTCCACGATGGCGACATCACCGGCGCCTACTCCGGGGGATGTAGCCATGGTGGATGCGCCGTCTGTCATCCCTGGTGGGACCGCTACCACCTCCTCGACCTCCGGAGCTCACGACCCAGCGGTAACCAGTTCCACGAGGCCAGATCTCAGGGTACACATGCCGCCGGTACCGGCCTTCCCAAATACCGCGTTGAGCGCGACCACTCCACTGTCGGCCACGAGTTCGATCGTCCAGTCCCCTTACTCGACCAGTAGCCTCTCAACCCCGCTCAACGGGATGCACCCGAGCCCGGTCAAGAAGAAGCTCAGTCTTAGCGACTACAGGAAGAGCAGGCTGGACAAGGCCGCAGCGGTAAAGCCACTACCAACGGTGAAGTCAGGCCCAGAGGAGACGAAGCCCCCAGCCATCGAATCTAGTGTCGAGCCCCAGGTGGACGAAAAACCGATTCCGGATGACGCATGAACTCGAGCTACGCATTACGTTTTAACGTCGACTACTTTTTCTCCTAATTGAAGGTCACTTCCTTGTATTATACCAATTTATAGAAGTATGGTTCCTTTTTTTTTTCAGTGCGTTCTCGGTTTATCTGTTGTGGACCGGCAGCCCTCCGCCTTGGCTCGTTCCTTTTCGATGTCGCCATTCTTCCTCTTTGAAATTCGACCCGGAACTGGACCGAACAACCGCGACTTCCTGTGTGCGCACTCTCAGGGAAGTTGACAATCAGCAGTCTACCTGGAGCCAGTATGAAGCAGGGATGCGCAGAGACGCGCCAGGATCGAGAGCGAGTCGTTAATCGGGGTGAGGGAGGATAATCTACGGGGTGGTGCCGCGCCTTCCGTCTGTCCATGTCGTCACATTTGTCACACCGGACCTTTTTCTTCTCTTCTCCCTTGGCCCGTTTGTGGTTGGTAACCAGCGCTGGTGTCGGATGGGGCACGGTTTTTTTTTTCTTGATTTTTTTGCTATATACCTCATGTTTGACGTTCGGAATGGATCCTTTTTGTTTGGCGTTTCTCTTTTTCCTGAAGCGTACTCGGAGTAGGCCGGGGGGATCCAGGGGTAGGGTGTTTAGGGACGATCAGACTGAAGGTTTTGTTCCCATTTTTTTTATTCATGGGGCTACTCCTTTTGTTTCTTTCTTTTTTCTCTTTCTTCTTTCTTTTTCTTGGTCTGGCTCTTACTGAAAAGAAAATTTCAGCTCGGTGTTCTGGGAAAAGGGATTGGGGCAAAGGAAAGGGCTTGGGGGGGCGGGAAGGTGTTTTATGGGACACAGGGTTTTTATGTCTTGTGGGCGGCACTTATGTATTTGTAGTTTTTGAGCGATGGGGGACGGATGGGAATGAGGTTCCAAAAATCTTAAGGTCCCACGGACTTGTTCTACTCCTTACCTATTCTTGGTTTTACATGTGATGCCCTGGTCATTGCCTCTTTGGATGAGTATACGCGTCGATTTGCTATCTGGCTATCTTGCTGTACTGCTGCCGTATCATTGGGGGTTATCATATCTTCACACAGTTTGACTTCTCCCCTCTCCCCTCTGAGAGCAGGGATAACATATCCTTCCACTCTCTTTCTATACGATCCATAATGTTCTTCTCATTATCCCTCTTTTCTTAAGTCTATGGGCCTACAGGTGCGGCATGCCTAGGTTATCTTCCTTAAAGATGAGCAGGGCGAGACTATGCCTGACGAAGAGGCCCGCCAGCCCCAGGACGGCCTGCAGGGCCGTCACCTCGGCCGCGAGCCTCCGCTCCCTCATCGGACCCCTCATGACGAGCCACAGGTTCAGGAGCGTGAGGTTGCTCGTCTCCGCGACCTCCCCGTCCTTGCCCGTCGTGAGCTTCAATAGGCGGAGGCGGGCGAGGAGGTGGAGGACGGGTACCAGGAGGGGGTGGGGCCGCCTGTCGGCCCAGACGGTCATGGACGGCTCGAGAAGTCCCGTGCGGGCGTTTAGGCGGGGGAGGCGGTGGCGGGGGCAGGGGATGAGGCCGAAGATCTGGGGCGCGGAGTAGAGGAAGTTGAAGAGCTGGGGGACGAGGAGGAGGAAGAGCGTCTTTGAGAAGTGGCCGAGGATGGAGACGACGGCGAAGATCATGCCGGAGAAGTAGCAGTAGGTGTCGCCGACGAAGACGCGAGCGGGGAACCAGTTGTAGGTCAGGAGTGCGACAGAGACGCCGAGCCAGGGGAGGAGGAGGTAGAGGGAGAAGAGGTGGGAGTCGGTGGCCGGGTGGGGGTAGGGGGTGAGGAGGTAGAAGGAGTCGTTGAGGACTAGGAGGAGGGCGATGACAACGGACTGCGAGACCTCGATGCCGTTGATCCCGGCCAGCATGTTGATGCTCTGGGGGCAGAACATTGCGACGCAGGCCATGTAGACGTAGTATAGTGCGCCGAGGTCGAACAGCTCGCCTAGGTACGGCTGGAGGGGGATGGGGATGACGACCGAGGTGACGCCGAAGTCGATGAAGTAGATGACGAGGATGGGGATGGAGGCCAGCGCGGGAATCCACCACTTGTGTCGCCAGCGGATGTCGAAGAGGTCGTCGCCGAAGCCGAGGAGCGCGATCGTCTGGAGGGAGATGATGGCGGAGAGGTACGAGGCGAGCTGGTGGGGGAAGCTGGGATTAGCATCTGCGTCTCAAAATTGGCTAGAGCTGCCTATGGGATGGCCCAAGGATCACTGGGAGGAAGGGGGAGAAAAGGAAGGGGGAGAAAAGGAAGGGGGAGAAAAGGAAGGGGGAGGGGGCTCACCTTGCTGTGAGGGAAGCGGTGCAAGAACCGGCCCTCGTTGACATACTGGACCTCCAGCACCACGTCCCTATTCCCACCGCCACTCGTAGCCGCCACAATATCCTTATAAAATGGAAACGGTATGAAGACGATGATGGCGATGAGGTAGACCACGGCGCAGACCGCGCCCATGCACTCCGGCAGCTCAGGCTGGTTCGCCTTGCAGAGGTCGCGCCCCTTGAACCCGTGCCTGACGAAGGTCGGCGCCAGCCAGCGGATCATCGAGTACGTCAGGCTGAAGGCCAGCACGCTGAGGGAGAGCGACGCGAGGAGCGGCGGCTCGCCGGGGCTGGTGAGGGTGTTGGCGAGGACGGAGAGCGCGGCGGCAGACAGGGCGAGGTGGGTGAGCGTCTCGGTGCGGGTGAGAGTGGGTGGGAGGGGCGCCATTTTTCCGGGAGGCAAAGGGGGCTCTCTTTCGGAGCTCCTGTTTCCGCGTTGTATATATTCGACGTGTGTGCAGGTATTCGGAGATTCCGCGCAAAAAGGAACAACTGAGTTGTCTCGTGTGATCACGTCCTCCTCCGCTCGGCCTGGCCTGACACTAGCCGATAGAAGGGAGAGAGTTGGGGAAGAAAAGGGAGGGAAAAAGGAGCGGACGAAACTGCTAGTTCACCAAGAGGCCAGCAGCCCAAAAACAGAAAAGGAAGAAAAAAAGTTATATATCCCAAGTCGCATTCATTGTTTTCGCCCGGTCTTGCCCTGGTTTGGCTATTCCGAAGCAGGAGCGGGTGGCAATGTTAGGGGAAGGTGCGAGACGATGGTTGCGACTTCCCTCCTTTCCGAGGGTGGGTGTGTCTCCACCACATGTCTGCTTTGTCGTCATGCTGCGCTTGTTGGTTTCCCAATCGCAAAGAGACAAGTACTCTTCTAGAAAATCAAAGTTCGGCTGACATAATGAGCCTTATCGGCGTAAGAAATCCCGGGCTCCGGCCCCTCCACGGCCCTCCATGCCCCCGTCCCCAAAAGCAATGTTAGTGAGCCTCAAATCCTGGTTTCGTATCGACATACAGTACTTCGTAGACTACAATTCGCTTACACCAATGACATATCACGAGACGTATGTATATAATATGCGCTTTGGAAGTATAAATATTTTATAGTCTCGCGTTCGGAGGGACAAAAACGCGATCAGCTAATGCGCCCAAACGCCTGTCCCTCCCTCGTCGAGTTCCTTGCCCTCCATGGTATCCGTTTGCTATCCTATGGTATATTCCCAGCCATCCGGCCATAAATAAGCCCCGATCCCGTGTTGCAGTCCCAAGTTCCAAGACAAGCCCAAAGTATCGCCCGTATCTCACTGAGCCTGGTTACTCCAGATCCCACTTCGCCAGGCCCGACCAAGCCATCCCGACCCTCCCCTTCAACCTCAAAAACTCCTCCTTCGTAACTCCCCTTCCGTCATTATTATCGAACGACGTCAGGGCGACCAAGGATACCGTCTGCCCCGGCGCCCCGAGGTCCCTTGCGTGAACGTCCGCCCACCACCAGTAGCCGTCTGTCTCCAGCGGCACCCGGTCATCCTTCCTCCCGTCTATGCCATTTATGCTTAGCAGTAGCAAGTACGGCGGCCCCTTCCCGTTCCGCTCGTGTGACCAGTGCTCACACTGTTTGGACACCTGGAAGCGGATGATGTCTCCACTCTGGACGGGGATGTGCAGCCCCGCGGGCGCGAGCGAATGGCCCGCGAACCCCTCCTCCTCAAGCTTGCCATACTTCACGACAGGCTCGTCGTTAGGGACGTCTCCGCGATAGTATTCCTCCCACGAGAGGACCCTCTGGTCCTTGCGGAAGAAGTGGCCCTCATCGCGGGGATAGTGTCTCCGCCCGAATACCTCGTTCGAGGCGGTAAACTGTACGGGTGCGAACTTCCTTTTGTAGCCATTTTCTTTCTTGTCAACGTGTCCTGCGCCCCAGCACGCGTCCAGCAGCTTCCACTCCCCCCCGTCGATGCGGACAGCATTCCACGCATGGCCACTGACGTTCTTCGGCGGGACGGCCTCGCCCTTCTTGACTGGCTTGTAGCCAAAGCCCTTGCCATGCCCCCCTACTACGATGCACTCCATTCCCGCGCGGTGGGCTATGGCTTCGTATCCCTGTGCGTAGCCTGCACAGACAGCCAAGCCTTTGAGTATGATGTCCGCGGGCCCGGCCCGCCGGTCGACGGTGCCGTTGCAGAAGTTTTGGTAGTCGTAATCGACGTTGTGGTGGAACCAGGTGAAGATGGCGCGCGCCTTATCCGTCAGTGAGGGGAAGGGGTCGCAGAGGACACGGGCGAGGAAGCCGATGGGGTCATCGCGGGGGAGAGACTCTCGAGGGTACTGCGAAGCGACGGCATCCGGTCCGGAGAAGTCGCGGCATACAAGGCACGACGCCGCCTGGGTGGACGCGCTACGGGCGGCAACGGCTTCTATCTGGGAGGTCGATGGTCGGGAGGACAACGGCACGGGCGGGGGGGCGTTACGATCATCTCTGCCCGTGGAAGGGACAGGGGGAGGTTGGCGGCCGTTCGTCGCGTTGCTGGAAATCGGTCGGGGCGGGGGTTTAACAAAGGCCTCCGGCGGTGGAGGGAGCCGACGCGGGGTGGTCGGCTTCAAGGCAGAGTGCTGGTCGGGAAGGGCTGGCGACTTGGCCGGTCTCGAGGGAAGGCGGGGCGGCAGCGATGGTGTCGGCGTCGGCGGTGGTTCGACCTGGCGACCACCTAGTGTAGGTTTAGGTTTCGCGCCATTTTGAGGGGCCTTGTTGGCCTCCGACTCTCTTTTGGTAGGGGGCAAAGGAGGGAGGCTCGCAGGGTTGAATGCAGGGGGGAGCTTTCGGCTACCCTGGCCATCATTTGACACGAAACTGGTGTTGGAAGAGGAGACAGTTCGGTTAGCCGACAGACTCGATGTTGTCGAATTATACGATAGCTCGGATGATGCCGAATTCCGCCGAGGCTCCGTCGGCGGGGCTGGCTGTAAGGTCGGACGACGAGGGGGCAGTGGGGGAGTGGGTGTGGAAGCGGGGGGTTGCGTGGGGACCCGTGTCGGGGCTTTGGTGGCCGACTGCGGAGGTGATGGTCCTGTCGATGGCCGACTCGGCAGGGGAGGCGGGGCGGGTTTGGTTGCCGGCCTGGGTGGTGGCGGTCGCTTGGGTTTCTGTTCTGAGGTAAAGTTCCTCTGTGAATTCAAGGCGGCGATCCGCTGAGCGAGAGTGGTGAGCTGAGGTTCTTCGACATCGGCCATGGTTGCTGGGGGTGGATTGCCTGTTGGATCTGTCTGCCTGTGTTGTAGAGGGTGACGTTTCCGCAGCCACGTCTGCAATGAAGTAAAAGAGTGGTGGGTTGGGGACGAGAGCGGAGGATTCAGAGAGTGTAAATATATCTAGCCGAGTGTGGAGCAGAGAGGCGGGCGGTGCAGTTGGCGCCTGGTCTTGGTGGGTCTGTGTAGGATTCCGACGGTGTGATTCTTGGTTGGCAAGTAGTCGAAAATAGAACAGATACCATGCTAAACGCTAAGGCTGAGGTGAGGGAGCGGAGAAGGAGAAGGGGGGATGGACAGCCAAAGAATAGGAGAGGAAAGGGGAAGGGGGTGTGGAAACAAGGCCGGTATTATTATACTAGCACTTTTTGCCTCCGAAGGATTCTGGGATAGAATTCACTGAGGAGAGAGCGGGGAGAACCAACATGGTATTATTAACATGGTCGCGCTTTCCTGGGCCGATGAGATCCGCCCCAGTCCCGCTGTTGTTGGCGGGGGCAAGGTGGGGAGGAGCGAGTCTTGGCTAGTGGCTTAGCGCCGTTGTAAGGCCACGGCAGGCCCCACAAGCGAACGAGGTGGGTCAGGAGGAGGCTTGGCACCGGTCAAGGACGGGAAGCCGGCCGAAGATTTTCGAGGCACAGCTGTTTGCTTGACCAGAATGGAAAGCCTGATGAGTGCTACGGAATACAAGGTTGTTTCGAAATGCGCTAGTGGGATTTCTCAGTATAGGTAGGGTTTTGGTTCTCAGAACTCGTACGAGCCTGGTACTTACTCTACTAGAGCTAGGCTGGTACATGTATGGTATCACCATGCAACGTATACTTGTAAGGGCATTCTCCTTATTAGCTAAGGGCATACCTCCTAGAGTTTATTTACAACGGCGCCCTCGACTAGATATTAGCTACCCGTCTCTGACCACTGAGAATGCATTCTCCCCTTGGTGCCACAATACAATTGTTTAGTAGTCAGCACCCCACATCTCACGACTTCAATCTCTTTTGATTTGCTTGCTCAACATTGGACCACACCTGCCAATCCGCAGGTATTCCGCCAGTCGCTCCCGGCCTTCGCCAGGTGAATTGATGGTGGGGTAGGCCGGCTCTCGTGCGACCTTTCTGTCTGCCTGTCTGGCTAGCGGGATGCGCGCCTGGGAAACTCCTCTCCGTATGACTCGAGTAATCGAGTATTCCTCCCTTCTCTCAAGACCAGCTTCAGCTGCTCATGCTATGTAATACACACTGCGGACTCCGGAGTTGTGGATGAGACAAACGCAAAGAAAAAGCCGAAAATGGCAAGCAGTGAGCATTCATTACCTGTGGGGTGTTTGATAGCTGCGCCGTGGGGTTGCGGATCGACTTTCCCTAAACGCCGGTCAAGGGTCAAAGTGGAATAGGTACTTGTCTAAGTAGACGCTGATGCTATGGCGCCATCACCTTTGATTGTCCTCGCAAAGCATTCTCAAGGCTCAAGGAATTTAAAGAAGGGTTCAGGCAAATCAGAGGATCTTCCATGCCACTTGAGCTAATGCAGGTTAAATCTATGACGGTGAGGAAGGTCTAGTTAAAGAAAACCACAGGCATGGTGAGTGACAGTACAGAAAGAGAATTTTACCACTGTGGTTGTAAATACTCTGCACGCGAGTATTCACAATGGTGCACGCTCTTGGTGTTGCCTGTGGAGCTGGGTTGGAGGAGGGAGCCGGGGTAAAGTGTCAAGTAACTACATAACATACCTACATACATAGTGTACAATCTAATCCTGAGATGCATGTGGCCCATGGTAGGGTCGGTGCTTCTTGCATATGATATCACCCTAGCAGCACGCTAGTTGGCCGTGCGGCGGCGGCCCCGCCCCTTCCCTCCACACTCTGGAACAAGTCCCCCACCTCCCACCGTGCCTTCCTCGCCTTGCCTTGCCCGACCCTGGCCATTATTACTGCTGGCCGCCTTGTCCACTTCGATTCGTCCTTATCCTCCTCCTCAAACATTCACTCCTACACCTGCGAACACATCCAACTCTATCACACTACATATATCCACACCAACACCTAAACACCTTTAGCGCCTGACCTGACACTACTATTCACTTCTTCAAGGTTTCTCTTCACACACAGTAACGTCTTGAACCTGCGCCCCTCACATTCCTGTACGGCGTACATTTCTCGCCTGTCCCAATCTCTTCCAGTGCAGCTCTCCATATCTATATCGAGGTTACGACGCCTATCTGCACCTTGCTGACGCCATCTGCTCCAACCTAAGATTTAGATCTATCCAGGATCTGGTACATACCCACCGAGGCACTGTGCGACATCTCTGTGCCCTGCACTGGTACTATAGCGCCTTGGATCCCGACATCATCGTCGCGGCCTGAGGGTGACCTGGAGGGAGCGCCCTCCCAGTGAGCGCCTTTCCGGTCGTGCTGCTTCCGTCGCTGCGGCATACACGGCCACGGCCACGTCCCGTCAGAAGGATCAGCACAAGTGGCCCACATACGCGACCCGGTTCCACTATGGCATCGACTATGGTTTCCAGCTCCTCCTCAGCCTCGCCGTCGTCCTCCGCCCCGCGTATCAGACAGTCGGTCAGACCCATCCGACGACTGAGTGTCCTTGACCTTCCACCGGAAACCCAACATGCCATTTTCAGCCACGTACGTACATCAAGCTCTGGTTTTAATATATTCCCTCCCTCCCCGAGCTTTCAGCTATCCCAGTCGTCTCCCCCTTGTTCCATTCCCCACTGCGTCGAAGCCTAGGTTTCTGTGCACTTCTTCATCTTAATATCGCTACTTGCGCCTCCTTTTACTACCATCCCGGATCGACCCTACTAACCCACTGTGCAGTGCGATACCCCGGAGCTCATCTCGCTCTCCGTCGTATCGAGGCGCTTTCACGAGCTAGCCGCGGCCCAGCTATACCGGTCCTTCCACGTCATCCTCACGAACCCTCCCCTGCTACCGCGAGACAATCCGCCTTTGCGAAGTACGGCAAACGTCACGCTAACTGGCGGCCTCGACACCCTGACCACTAGTGACTACGACTATGCCCGGTTCTTGAGGCACTTCTCCTTAGATATCCGGAGCGTTGGCGATAAGGCGAGGACTAGCTATCAAGCCTTTCAATACTCTCTCAATGGCGGCAGGTTCTTGAACACCCTGATACACCTAGCCCTCCGCGATGCGAAGTCCCTGGAGACCTTCAAATGGAATATCCCGGTTGAGCTGAATCGCCGAGTGTTCAAGACACTTCATCAACTACCGTGCCTGAACGAGCTTCATATCCGATGGCATGCTGGCATCTCTTGCTATGAACCCCTCCGGCCTCTACCCATCGCGAATGCAAACCCTTCGTCCTCGTTCGACCCACCAATGCTCCTACCACACCACCACCCGCACCCTCAAGGTCCCCCTCCTCCTCCCGTACAGTTCAATGTCGGACCCATCCCTCCCCAGTTCTACGGCAACGGCATTCAGTCTCACTTCGCACCAGCTCATGCAAGCCCACCCACCCATATCATCCCCAACCTCCCTCCCCCGCCCATCATGAAACCTAGTTCCAGGTCTAGGCCCCTTCGCCGGCAGTCCGCGCCCGACGATCCCCCCACCCTGTCGGGCTTCAAGAACCTCAGGCGCCTCGCCGTCCTCAATATCGATTCCCTGGATCTGGTTCCCGAGGTCAAGTCCTGCATAGAATACTCGGAGAGCACGCTTACTCACTTGCGTCTCTCGTTTTCCACTGCGCTCGCCGTGGAAGCGAGGGGGTCAGATCCAGATCAGGATCCCGACGCGACCGAGCTCGACGACGATTTCCACGGCGCCCAGCACAGCACGTCCTCGAGGCCGCCCTCGGCCCAGAAGGAATGGAAGATTCAGGAGGCTGTACTTGCGCGGGTCCTTGGTGTTGAGAAGGGCCGCCATAACCATCAGCCTCCGTCTCGGCCCGGCGAAAGGGAGGATGATGGAAGCAGTCTGAGCGACAAGTCTCAGGGCGTGTCCCAAAAAGAGAAGAAGTCGCCGGAGGAGCTGTTCATTGCCGCCCTCAAGGAGGCATCCAACGCGCTTCTATCTGTGCGTGGCGCCGAAAGCCTTGCTGGCCACAGCGGCGATATCGTCGATCTCATCGGGAACGCTATCGGCGGCTACTTCGAATCCGATGCCGCCAAGCAGAACGCAATAACGGGTACTAGTAGTGTGACGAGATCGGGCTCTTCTGATGACGATTCCGCCTCGGGACAACCCGACGAGTTATTACCCAGCACTGCATCACACAAGAACTCAAACGACAAGCCACCCCGAGCTAATATGTCTGTGGATGATCTTGATTTGAGCGACACAGAAGGGGATGAGTCCCTCGGGGTCGATACGAGTGACGACTCCGACACCTCCCCGGACATGACAAGGTTCTCGGGAGTTCGCGAGAGTGCCCGTCACTCCAGTATCTGGCCCTCACGTACGAGGCGAACTCGCACGGCGAGGTCAGAGTCACCATCTGTAGTGCTATGCGCGCAAGAAAAGCCCACCGCCGAGGTCAACGAGTCTGAAATGAAACAGCTCATGAGCGCCTATGTCAAATCTACCAGAGGCCTCGGGCTCGTGTCGCTAGGGATCCACCTAATCCCAGTCAAAGCCTCTGTGCTGAACAGCGCCCTGGATCTCCACGCCCTTCAAACTCTGACTCTCTTAAACGTCGGGAACCAGGCTCCCTTGTGGACCCTACTCTCCAAGGAGAATCAAGTAAAACCGCTGGCACTACGGAATATCTCCACCGACAATGTCTCGCCGGCATTCCTCAAGTGTGTGTCGCAGCTCGACAAGGTTTACGAGATCTTCATGATTGAACGATCAGTGAGGTATTGGCCGTCGACATTCCATCCCTGGTCTACCGTGACCATCAATAATATACGGAAGCAGGTACTCAAGAAGCACTTGGGCACGCTGAAGCGCTTGCTGATCAGAAACGATTCTTCATCCACATGGGACCTGGATGCGAAGACGATCACCCTTTTGTGTGCTCAGGGCGTTCGACTTGAGGAGCTATCTGGAGGCTTCCACATGCGTGGGGTGGTAAGCTCTCCCCGTTCCTCCCTCCCCCTTCAACTTTCCCCTTTCCCCCTGACTGCTAGAGAGTGTAGGGATACTAACACGGTCTTAGCACACTCTCCTCCAGCACTTTGCTGGCCTCCGCAACCTTCAAGCACTCCACATCTCGCCTTTCCGAAACGACGACACGTGCGCCTGGGCGATGCAGGAGACGACCAAATTCTTCATCGACAGCCTGGTCTGGTACCCCCAGCACAAGCTCGAGTGGCTCGGCGTCGGGGAGCGCGCGACGCGCATCATACGGACCGTCGACAAGGGACCTTCCAGATCAAAGAATGGTGTGTCGAGGAAGAAGGAGTCGACTGACAAGAAGGGAAAGGGGAAGGCGGTTATCACAGGTGCGGGAGACTCGGGGGTGGAAGAGATCACGCTCGCGTTCTCGGCGGACCTGTGGAGGTACCCGAGTGACGGGGATAGCAGCGAGGAGGAGGACCTTTATTCGAGCGACAGCGAGGGGGAAGGCGAGAGCGGGGACGAGTTTGAGGCGGTGCTGAAGTTGAGGTCCGTCAGTTGGGGGCTGGACTACGTTGAGGGGGTGAGGATTTTCGAGAAGGAGGTTAGGGCGGGTGAGCTTTAGAGATTCAGGCGTCGAAGTTGGAGGGGCGGGATAGTGTCGGACGAGGGGAAAAGGGGGAGGGGGGGTCGAAGGAAGTGAGTGTGCTATTATTGCTGTTGTATGTTTTGTATGTTTTGTATGGTACGAGTGGAGTGTGTCTGTGTGTCTATCTTGGGTTGCTACGACCGTTACGTTATGTTATGTTATACATGAGCATGGAAGCTTTTTTTTATATTCAACGGCTATGGAGCTTGTAATATGGCAAGGGTGCGTGGACTTGCGCTATGTGTTTTTTTTTTCTACTTACATGTGTTGGACCAAGCAGTCAAGTCCGCTCCCAATGGACGAGGTATGGGCAGCTTAAGCTGTGCATAGTCATATGTGCACCATCCTCACAATCACCGTCGCCATGAGAGCTGTCTCGTCCCCGGAACTTGAATAATGCCCAATGCGGAAATGTATTTACTTCAAAACTTGGCCAAGTCTATTGTAATATCTCCTTCCCCCCCCCCTTCTCCCGGATCTAGGCTTTACGCTACCAACCAAAAACTACCACGCAGTGAGATCCCCGACCTCCGCCTCCCCGAACGTGCTCGACTTCTTGAGCTCCCCCACGGAGGGGGTTTCCACGGGACCACTGCCCCCCCTGCCCATGATGTCCGGTAGAGTCTCCCTCAGGAAGCCGAGGATATTGTGGTTCACCTGCTCGAACTGAAGCAGGAAGGCGTCGTGGCCCTCGGGGCTCACGATGCGCTCGAGGCGCGCGTCGCGGACGTGCGCGGCTATCTCCTCCTGCTCGGCAAAGGTGAAGAGCCCGTCGCTCTCGATGCCGAGAACGAGTGTGGGCTGCTCGATCAGGGCGAGGGCGTCGGCGACGGAGCCGGCACGGTCGCGGGAGACGTCGTGGGTGTCAAGCTTGCGCGTCATGGCGATGTAGCAGTTCGAGTCGAAGCGCTTGACGAACTTCTGGCCCTGGTAGCGGAGGTAGGTCTGCGCCGAGAACAGGTTTGACGAGGGGATGTGCTCGCCGCCCGTGAGGGAGGCGGCGCCCTGCTTGGGTCCGTGGAACTGGGGGTCCAGGGACAGGACAGTCTGCTCAGGGGCGGTCACGCCGTCTCCGTTGGAGGTGCCGTTGGTCGCGCCGTTTGTCGCGCCCTCGGGAGATGCCTTGGGGCTCCTGCCGTCGATCTTGGGCGAATCACTGCCCTGCCGTGAGAGGGACTTGCGCGTGACGTTGTGGCCTTCGTTGTGGATGTGGAAGTGGGCCTCGGAAGGGGTGGTCGCGCGTGGCTGTTCCCGTATGATCTGCCTCTTGGACGGATCGGGGGTGTTGCGGCCGAACCGGGCCTCGAAGGAATTGCGGCTGCGGTAGGTAAGCAGCGCCGACATGCGGGCGGCGCCCAGCCCGGTCACTGGAGGGTCTTCGAAGGGATAGTAGCCGTCATCGTACTTAGGGTCGGCGTATATGCTCTGGCGCTGCGCCTCGCCCCAGCTGATGCACCATGCGCTGTGGCGGCTCGAGGTCGCGATGGGCACGATGCAGCGGACGTAGTCCTTGCCGAAATATGCCCACTCGAGAACGAACATGCCGCCAAGGGAGCCACCGATTACAGCGGCGACCTGGCGCACGCCTAGATCGTCGAGGATGAGCTTGTGGAGGCTGAAGAGGACCCATGGGTTAATAACGTTGGTCCATGCAGATGTTGCAGCCCTATGTATATATTTACAACGGGGGAGGGGGAGGGCAGGCTTACTTTACGTCGTCCCTGATTGTGGTAAGTGGGAACTCCGGGCCGTATCGGCCCTTCTTGGGGTCTCCGTCCTTGCTGGTGACGGGGCTCGCAGTACCGTACGGGCTACCTAATGCGTTGAGGCAGACGATAAAGAACCTAGTCGTGTCGAAGGCCCTCTCGGGACCGCCTAGCAGTGGGCCCCACCAGTCGGCCACATCGGCGCTGCCGGTCAGGGCGTGACAGATGACCATGCAGTTGTCGCCGTTGGGCGACAGTGTGCCCCTTGTGGTATAGGCGACGGGCACATTGTAGAGAGTTACACCCGATTCGAGGGTGAAGGACGGGACAATGGCTATCTGTTGGTCGGGGACGAGAGACGCGAATGGATTCTCGGGTTGAGCGCGTATTCTTTCTTGGAAGTATTCAGCCAGCCGTTACACTAGGCGATAAAAGAGGGCTTGCAGCGGATAACAGGGAGTGGGGTTTCGCGGTGATGTGGATAGGAGTGAGAGACGTCGCTTGAGCCTCGATTGGCTGGTGTGGTGTCCCCATCGCGACTTTTTAAGCATAGAGATGGAGATGGAGATGAATGGACGTTGACTGCTCTTGCGTCATCCGTGGTGGGGTGGAGTGCCGGAATCGGAAGGAGGGGGAGGGGCAAATTGCATTACTCCAAGCGGGTGCGGGTGTGGGGGATGAACGGAGCAAGAAAGGGGAAAAAAAAATCGGGGGAGAGAGGCAAAAGACAGGGAGGGCGTACTGACCGTAGTGTTGCGCACCCATGTTAGGTGCGGTTGTGGAGGATCCTTGTGCCATGGCCCGAAGATGTTCGCTCCGACTTTTTGTTGGCGTCGGCGTCGGCGTCGGCGTCGAGTCTGCCAATGGGAGATGTTGAAGTGCGCTCCCTTTGTCGTTGCTGGGTGCTGACGGTGCTGGGGAATGCCGTGATAGGACGAGGGCGGATGGATGTGAGAGTATGGAGGCAGGACGAGGGACCAGGGGAGAGGATAATATCCGCAAAGGGCAATCAATGCAGGACGATGAATAATCAAGGAAGAGGTGGTACGGTACTCGGAAGTCGGTGAAGAAGGCGAAATGGATACAGATAGAGGGAAGTAGTATGTGTTAAGTGAAGTACTTGTACTTGTAAACTTGGAAGATGGATGGCGTGCATCCGATGGTTTGGTTCTGCCCGTTGTGTAAAATCCGAGAGGAGCGTCAGAAGTCGCCTCTTCTTCCGTAAACGGTTTGCCTTGCCCAGGACGAGTATACCGATAGGCAATGAATGGCCAAGTGGTTGGTTGTAAAAAAAAAAAAAAGAAGAATACTTGTAATAGGTGAGAATCCGCTTGGGGGGGCCGGAACCGGATCCAACAGTGCTCGTACTTGTACAAGTACTAGGGGAATGGAATGGATGGCTGTTTCCCAGCGCTAAAATCGGGCCCGATCAGTCTCTTTTAGCGGGTTTCGCCTTTGCCTGAGAAGTACACAGGTCGTCCACTCCGCTGGGGTATTGTTCACTGGATCTGAGGGCGAGGTTGATGGGGACGGAGATGGGGACGGGATATAGCCGTATAAGTATCAGTAATTGACTCTGTGCTCAGGGGCCCTAGACGAGGCAACCGCCCACACGCCACTAACGCCCCAAAGCCCTACAGGAATTCGACAACCGCGCGGGATATGGCGTAATCAGCTATGGCTGGGAGGCTTCCACGATGGTGGGTGGTGGCTGCGGGACGGGTGTCAAGTCGTCCCAATCGGAGATATAATTGGGGTGAAGCGTGGGGTAGACGGGGGGAACGATGAAGAATCTCAATGGTGAAGAAGAAAGCTGAGACGTAAGAGCAGTCCGCGGAGTAGCTTCTTAAGTATTCGTACCCACCGCTGCTAGGAAGCGCCGTCATCTATTACTATACAAGTACACGAGATAGAGATAAAGAGAGAAATCATGTCATCCAGGGGGGAAAGAGTCAGCGGCGGTGCTTCCCATGCCCAGTGAGTCACTACCTGGTACTATACAGTCAACAGAGAGGGAATGCTTGTAAATCTTGGTTGAACATCTCGGCAGATGCGCATTATAGACAGCCAACTGCCATGGATAATAGGAGTGGGGAATGAATACTCTTTGATATCGACCTGTCAATCTCTGGAATGGCACTATTATCTTGTCGGCTGGCCTGCTATGGAATTAAGATGTTGTTCGCAAACCTTCCAGAAGCGGTGTGTTTAGCCAACTTTATATGTCTGTTCTGTTCTATCCCAGTTATTGAACACATGAAGGTACACAGTACGCCCATAGTGCCCCACCCAGTGCATAAATCAGTGCAACAACTAGCTATTTCTGTTATCGGAGCAAGTTCCCGGTACATAAGCCAGGGTCTGCCCCCCTATTGGCCAGTTGACAAGGCTGAGTACCGTTGGTTCCAGGCATGAAATTCCAGACTGGGAGAGCCACGCTCTCTGCCTCTCGTCAAACACCACCACCCTCTCCACGCGATCCACGCCCACCCTCTCTATCCCCATTGAGTCCATCGCGCATTTTCTCTACTTCCTTTTGTCACTGTTTCTTCTTACTACTACTCTTCTTGCCACGTTCCTTTTAATCCAACCACCAACATTTCCTCCACTCTTCGTCAATATATCCTCGTCCTTTGCTCATAGCTGTCGCCGAGACCCACCACCTCGTACCTACCAGTCAGTCTTTGAGCTCCCCTCCTCCGTTCGAACGAGTGCCCTACCTCCCATGAAATTTATTCGAAGCTAAACCTGCGATGGACCAGACATCAACTACTACCAAAGATACACGCATCGCCCTCTTTGAAACGCGCCATCCCCAGCTCCATCCCGTCCGAACCCACTCTTCTCGAGGTCGATCGTCGTCCGTTCACCTCTCCTACCTTCAGCCCCAAATGATCTAAGCTCTTCCCATCCTCGCCATGCCGCCCGCAAAACGCAAGAGGAACGAACGCGCCTCTACCGACGGCGGCAGGCCTGCGCCTCACCGACCCGGCGACACATTCCTTGCTCAGCACGATAGGGACGATTCGCACATGCGGCAGTCCCCGGGACGCGGCGGTCGCCCTAGTAGAAGAAACGACCGTCGCGACGCACACCAAGCCGCCCAGCCGCGGAGCCAGACGCCTGTCGTCTCATCGCCGACAGCTAATCGTCCAGCTGCACCTGCACAGACCCGTCAACAACCCCCGGCCCCGGCGGCCGCGACAGCAAGGCCGATACAGGCGCCGTCGCCTCCACCCACCCCCGTCCCGTCCCACTACTTTTACGATATCCTCTCGGACGACAGGATTTCTAACTGGGCGGAGACCGGTCGCCAGGAAGTCATCCAACATGGGGTCCAGTCGCGCGATGATGTCGACATCACGGAACTCTCCTGTCTCTTCCAGGAGTTCACTCGCTCTGTTCTAGACGGCAGGCTCCGCGCCGCAGATGCTGGCGCATGTGTCAAGGAGATTATCGGACCCGAGTCCAGCGAAGTGATTAAGGACTCCTTTGCTTTCGAGCCGCATATGCTTTTCTTGGACACAGTCGCCACCGTGGTCGACAGTGACTCCCCCGAGGAGCAGCACCCTTACCTTGCCCAGTTCCTCGACGCTACTGGCGTATCCCACCAGGCAATGCGTGAAACCCTCGAGGTCCCCCTCCTCAACCAGCTCGGCCTCATCCGTGATAGCTTCGCCAAGCTCGGCATCAGACATGCAACTAACCTCCTCTACCGCCAAGCAAACTATAACCTCCTCCGAGAAGAGACTGAAGGCTACTCGAAGCTGATCACTGAGCTGTTCACAAGCAGTAGTACCTCTGCCCCCCCGACCTCCGAGGCGGCTCACGCGACCTTTGAAAAGATCAAGGCCTTGATCGGCACCTTTGATCTCGACGTGGGGAGGGTCCTCGATGTTACTCTCGATGTCTTCGCCGCCGTCCTCATCAAGCAGTTCCGCTTCTTCATCAAGCTACTGAGGGTCAGCTCCTGGTGGCCCAGAGACCACCGCCCGTCCTCCACCGTCTTCGCCGGAGGTCTCCCTGCCTGGGCCCTCCCAGACTCACTACAGTGGCAGACGACTGAGGAGGATGAGGCGGCCACCGAGCAGTTGAAGACACAGCGCGACGTCCTGTTCTGGGAAAGGGCGCGCCAGATTCACATCGGCGCGTACTTCGAGCTCGGGGGTCGTCAACTTACCGACAGCGAGAGGGAGGCGCTAGAGAATGCACCCGACGACGGCGACGACGATTCCGATCCCGAGGTGGAGCATCAATGGAAGAAGCTGACCAAGACGCTTCCCCCCCAAGGCAACAAGACCGCGGCCCAGCTCCTCGGATTCAAACTTCGCTTCTACGTATCCGATGCGAGAGATGCGGATGATGTGCTGCCAGCGAATCTTTTGTACCTCGCCGCCCTCCTCATCAAAGTTGGCTTTATCTCCCTCTGCGACCTGTACCCCCACCTCTGGCCACTCGACGACGACATGGAAGCTGTGAGGGAGAAGGCGACGAAGGAGCTCGAGGAAAAGGAGCGCGCGAGCCGACCTGGGGGAGGTATGAATGCCTTGATGATGGCGGGCGCTCTGCCGGATGATACTCAGCCTTCCCATATGCCGGCCGCGAGGTCTCGCGATCCGACCGCCAAGGGCGCCGCTGATTCGCAAGGGGCAAAGGCGAAGCCTCTGGATGAGAAACCAAAGCTGCCCGAGCCTATGGAGCAAAAGATTGCGCTAGTCCTCTGTCTACTCACCATCGGGGCGCTACCTGAGGCCCTATTCATGCTGGGCCGCTTCCCCTGGATGGTTGAGGTCTCCCCCGACGTACTGAGCCGTGTCCACCGCATCCTAAACCACTCGATCAACAAGGTCTACAAGGAAAGCCAACCCGTCAGCACTAACCCCTTGGAGTGCCCCACGAAGGACGTGGCAAGCGTCGACCAGACCGGCGCCCCCAAGGGCACGGTCAAGGTTACTAAGCTTGCCCTTCGGCGGCCGCTTCGATGGCCTTTCCCCGACAAATCTGATATGAACGACAACCAGCACTACAGGTTCTACTGGGACGAATGGGCCGACAACACCCCCGTGTGCCAGACCGTCGATGACGTATTCACCCTCTGCGGCACCCTTCTTAATATTTCCGGCGTCAACATCGGCAAGGACGAGACCCTAATAGCCAAGATCTCGAGCATCGGCGCGATGAGCTTGGCCCAGGACGACTCTCAGGCCAACAGAGATCGCTGGCTTGACCTTCTGAAGAGATTACTCGTACCCTCCTTGAGTCTAACCACCGCCAATTCCGCCACCGTCAATGCCGTATGGGCGCTGCTCAAGACTTATCCCACCCAAGTGCGTTACAATGTCTACGCGGAGTGGTACGAAGGCCAGACCTCGCGTCTTCCCGCTATGAAGATCGCCTTTTCTCGTACGAGACTGGAGACGATCAGCATTATGAAGCGGCTATCACTCACCAATCTCAGCGAGATGGCCAAGTCACTGGCGAAGACGAGCTACTCGTCCCCTGGAGTGGTTTTCAAGGTCGCCCTGGACCAGATCGAGTCATACGCAAACCTGATCGAGGCGTTCGTCGAATGTGCCAAGTACTTTACCGACCTATCATACGACGTCCTCCTCTGGTCGCTGATGAACTCGCTGGGCGGCAACAATAGGAGCCGCACACAGGAGACATCAGTCCTATTAACGAGCAAGTGGCTTCAGGCGCTCTCCCGCTTTGCCGGCAAAATCTTCCGCCGATACACCGTCGTGACACCCACCCCCATCATCCGATATGTCGATGACCAGCTCTTCAAGGGAAACTCTACGGACCTGATTATTCTCAAGGAGTTGATCTCTTCCATGGGTGGCGTGGTACCTACGATCGACTTTACCGATGACCAGATCATGGCAATGTCGGGAGGAGAGACTCTTCGGAGACAGACACTGATCGGCGTTCACGATAAGCGCTTTGACTCTGTCAGGAGCGCTCAGCGTCTGATTGCGGCCCTCGTCGACTCCAAGCTTGCCGGGCGGCTTCTTGTCAACCTCGTGCAGTATCGCCAAGCCGCAATCTTCAAGGCCACCGACGACGAAGCCCACATCAAATTCCTCTCATCCATGGTGGATGACTCCCATCAGATCCTCAACCAGTACCTCGACCTGCTCCGGAGCAATTTAGACCCGGCCACCTTCGACAGCCTAGTCCCGAGCATCGACCATCTGTTGGGCGACTTTGGAATCGAGGTCGGTCTCGCGTTCCTCGTCAGCAGGCCCAGCCTGTCACACCAGTTGATGTCCAAGGAAGAGCAGCAGAGCAAGTCGCAGCCCCCGAAACCCAGCCAGGATGACGGGGACGTGGCGATGGCAGACAGTCCCAGCCAGTCATCGCAGCAACCTACACCCGCCCCTGTCGAACAAAACGACAAGATGCAAGTAGACAAGAAGGAGGCTGCTCCTGCTACCCCGACACAAGGCGGTGCCCGAATGACCGATCTATTCATGGAGGTCCTCCAGCCGATCATCGACACGCTGGAGAAGATTAAGGAGCCGAGTTTCTGGAAAGCCATCAACCCCGAATTTTACGCCATGTTCTGGACCTTGCAGCTCGGCGATCTCTTCGTTCCCGAGGAATGGTACCAGAAGGAAGAAGACCGCGCCTACACCCAGTCAAAGGAGATCCTGCGGGACCGGTCCGATCTGAGCCGGCCCGGAATGACCAAGAAGGAAGAGAGGCACAAGGCGCTCACCGAGATTGTCGTCAACCTCGCAAAGGAGAAGACACGCCACAAGAAGACCTTCACCCGCAACAAGTTCTACATGATCAGGCGGTTCAAGTCCTGGTTCCCCAGCTCCGACCAAGTAAAGCCGAAGGCCGTTGCCGACGCGGTCCTGGAACAGTGTCTCCTGCCCCGGCTGATGCTGTCGGCGAGCGACGCGGAGTACTGCCACCGGGTGGTCCGGTTCCTCCACGACTTTGCTTGCCCGAATTTTAAGCTAATGTCCCTGTACGACTGCCTCTTTAATGCCAACAGACTGCGATCTATCATCTTCACCTGCACCGTTCGGGAGGCCGAGTACCTCGGTCGATTCCTGAAATGTGTCTTGACCGACCTTTCTCGGTGGCACAAGGACAAGGCAGTCTATGAGAAAGAAGCTCTAGTTGGCTCTCAAGCGGGCCAGAAAGAGCGGTCTCTCCCTGGCTTTGCCTCGGCTTTTGACGGCGATGGCAAGCCGACGTCGTTTGTGGAACACGATCAGTTCCGTGACCTGCTGTACGGCTGGCATAGGAACCTGAACACGGCGCTCAAGTCGTGCCTCACCGGTATGGAATGGATGCATATTCGGAATGCTATTACCGTCTTGAAGTCTGTCCTTGATATATTCCCAGCCGTCGATTTCATGGCACAGCAGTTCACGAGGCAGCTGAAGACCATCAGCGATCGGGAAGCGGCTACGAAGCCCAGCGCGACGGGCGAAGAATCGGCCAGCCGAGTGGACTTGTCGGTTGCAGCGCAGTCGGCCCTGTCGGAGTTGCAGAAACGAAAATCTAAATGGGTCATGGTTCAGGGGTTCAGGCCGAATATCGTAAGTCAAGCCATACCCTCGCGAACACACAAGTAGAGCGGCCGACATGATTCCAGACTAACATGATCGTTCAGAGCGGAGAACCGCAGCCCGATGCTTCTCCGGCGACATCGGGGCTACGAGCAAACGCGCCCGCGTTCACGCCAGGCGATGCAGCAAAGTAAGTCGACAACCCCTCACCCCGACCCAGCGGTCTCGAAACCTAACACTTGTCAACTAGGGCCTCGGGCAAGACCCAGTCCGCTGAGGACGAGGATGGAGAGGTAAAGGACGGCGAGGAATCCAAGACTCGGACCACCAAACAAGGTCTACCTGCCACTGCAAATGCTACCAGGGATACACTTCCGCCACGACCGGGCTCGGCAAGGCCGGCTTCAGCCACCGTTTCCCAACCCCCGGGCGCTGAGAAGCCACCGCAGCGACCGATCCCAGTCCAGCAATCCGGCCGCAACTCCCCGGCCCCGTCACCAAATGCCAATGCTACGATGAACAGATACGATGGATCCAGGGGCAACTCGCTCTCTGACCGCCCTCCCCATGGCCTGCCGACCAGGCCAGGCCTACCAAACCGACCGAATTTGCCACTTCCAAACTATTTCGCTTCGAACCGCTTTGGTCCCGATAATCGAGATGCTAGGGACGCGAAGACGACGACTCCGTCTCGAGACGCGCGTGATCCTCATCACCCGAGAGAGCAGCGCGATGGAAGAGACAGGGATCAGCGGGGGCCTCGTGATGCCCCTGACACCGGGACACCCGATCTTGCGCGCCTGGAGAGACCACGGGATCTTCCCGGACCAGATCGTCGAGCGCCAGAGCCTAGCGTCCCTCGCGATCCCCGGGACAATTGGTCGGTTAGGGACGCCCCCCGGGATGCTCCCGGGCCTGACCGTCGAGCACCAGAGCCCAGCGGGCCTCGTGACCCCCGAGACAACTGGTCGATCAGAGACACTCCCCGCCAATCTCCCCGCCAGTCCGATAAAGACCGGACGCCACGGTCAGAGCCTGTCACGAGGAACGAACCCCAGGAACGGGAATCCCGCCTTACCAGGGAACGGTCAGGGGCACAAGCTCCCAATGGCCGCGCGCGTGACAGCCCACGACCCAGAGACTCCGCTCCAGCCACACCCACACCGGCACCGGCACCGCCATCTAGGGCAGATCAGCAAGGACCGCCGATAAATCCGGCACGTGCGGCGCTGCTGCAGGGTGAGCGGCCTCGACAGGAGCCAGACCGCCCCAAAGATAGGGGTGCGGACAATCGGGCACCGGAGCCTAGCGGCCCACGCGACCCCCGAGATAATTGGACCGTTAGGGAGTCTCCCAGGGATCTTCCTGGACCTGATCGTCAAGCGCCTGAGCATAATGGCCCTCGCGATCCCCGGGACAACTGGCCGACCAGAGAGACATCCCGCCATGGATCGGATCGTGGGCCAAGAGCTCATTCTCCCAGGAGACGTGATCGCCCACAGGAACAACCGACAGCACATGAATCGAGTGGCCGTGACAGCCGCCATGGTCGTTCTCACCCTCCTCCCCCCGCTCAGGCCCCGGCCCCGGCCCAGGCCCCTTCGGACCAGCGAGCGGAGCCATCGTCCGCAACTGGGGGCCGAAGCGATACGCGTGCCTCAGATCGCGACTCTGGCCGAGTAGGCGACGGGCGCCATCCATCATCCTCGCAGAACGCTCCCCGTCGGCCGGCAGAACACGACCAAGGCGGTAGAGGGGGTTCGCAAGACCAGAATTACGGACGCCTCAACCCCATTCCGTCTGTGGCGGACATTCCATCAGGGCCTCCCCTAGGCCCTAGGGGTCGTGGCCGCGCCCCGAACAGGGTAGCTTCAGGCCCGCCAACCAGTACCCCATCCCGACAAGACGGGAGATTCCCCAACACCGAGGTGCCGAGGGGCCACTCCCCCGAAATGCATCCCCCAACCGGACCTGCGACTGGGAGAGGCCGGCGGCCTCAGTTTGATTCGGGGACAAACTCACCCGGCCCTGCCGCGCCTGGAGTCCCACCCCATCAAGATCGTCCCCGTCCGGGACCCTCGGGAGCATCTCCAGCTTCATCCTTTGGCGGGGCCCCCGGTGCCTCGACCGGAGTTCATCCAGATCGACTATACCAGATCGGGACCCAGTCCTCGTCACAGCCCGCGCCATCGCCTCCGGCTGGACAGCCACAGGGATACAACCGACCTCCTATGCATACAAGCTCGGCCCGAGGCCCTCCCACAGGTGGGCCCGGACCTCGACAACCATCCGGTAACTTCTCCGGTCCGGGTACGGGCGACATGAGTGCCCCGACGGGACCGGCAGCCCCCTCCGACCGCATACGATCCGGCGGTAGGAGGCAGCTTGCAGGCATCAACAGCACGCTCCAGCAGGCCCAAGCCACCATGCCGGACCAGACGCGCTCCGTCCGCAGAGTCAGCCAGCGCGCGACCCTCGCGGGATCGGACGTGCAGATCCTAACGGGCGGACCCACCGTCTCCACCCCAACGAAGGAGGAACCACCCCGTCGAGAGGATGAGCGCCCCGCCAACGGCGACCGCAGCAGGGAGGAGCGGGGCCGTCGCGAGGGCGAGAGGTCAGGCAGGTCGAGGCGGAGCAGCCGAGACCGCGACCGCGACCGTGACCGCGACCGGGAGAGGGATAGGGACAGGGATAGGGAAAGAGAAGGCGGGGAGCGCTCCGCCGAGAAGGACTCGCGGCACCGCGAGAGGCGCGCGGCATCCGGTGCTCAGCCCCCCGCGGAGCGCGAGTCGCGACGCAACTCGACGAGGGGGGACGCCAGGGAGTCGGCGCGAGATCCCGCGCGACAAGCCGCCGGGGCGAGGGCAGAGGAGTGGAACGGGAGGGCGCGCGAGTCCACCGGCAGCGCCAGGGACGACGCGCGGCCCAGGGAGGAGGCGGGCGGGCGGGGGAGGGACGACAGGCGGGAGAGGGACGATAGGGGCGGCGGCGGTGGAGGGCGGAAGCGGAGGAGTGAGGGGGGCGCGGGGTCTAGTGAGAGGGGCGAGAAGAGGGTGAGACGATAAGGCCATGTGTTTTTCCCTCTTCTTTCTCGTCTTGTCTTTTTTTCTTTTTCAAGCGGTGGAAAAGGGGGGTCAGATGGACTCACGCACTCCACAGCTGGGAGGGAAGCGCGGAGAGAGGAAACGGATAGCGAAGGAACAATGCTCTCTCTCCTGTATTTTACCATCTTCATCTTCTCTTTTGTTTTCCTTTTTTTTATTATTATTATTTCATCACCATCTTCTTCTCCTTCTCCTTCTTGTTTTCTCTCTCTTCATCATGGATCTGTCTTCATCATTGCCGGAGTTCTGGGAGAAAACGTGTTTTTTTTCTTGTTACCTGGTTTCGTCTCCCCGTATCTAGGGAAACAGGGAAACGGGCGAAGGTTTGGGAAAGTCATCAAAATAAGTCTAGAACTGAAAAAATAACTCCATTCCATTTTTTCCCCCAACATCTTCTTTCTCTTTTTTTTTTCGGACGAAGTTTCGTGAAACTGAGGTGAACGATGTATACTCTATCACCAAGTAACTGCAGCTTCAAGAAGACCCTGTATGGGTTGCGGATGCCTCGAACTTGATCATTCGTACCTTTCTTTTCGGAACTTTACTCGCCACCCACTCACTCTCACCTTATTGAAGGGCGCATGTAGGTGGATCAATTATCACCAAAAAAGGGGGTGTATGTATCCTTCGGATTAAGTTACTACACCAAGTCCACAGAGATATGACAGACCGCACAATGCACCACGATAGCTTAGAGGTATTAATGGGCGTAATAACAAGGCGGATGGATTCCTTCATGATTGTGGTATCGTTACAACGCGCTTACACTTACATGCCAAGTGAAAAGAAAGAGAAACAAAGACTACCCTGACGCCGTGCTCTATCCCATGCCCCAAGCCCCCCCCCTTTTCATGTTTACATTCCCTGTCATTACGGCCAGTCAAGCTGGACCTTGTCAAAACGCTGTCCCATACCTCCCTTGGGGGCCACCCCGGGGGGTACTAGGCTCCCATTCTCTGCCTCCCCCCCTTGTCCTATCACCATATGCCCCACCCGAATTCTGGCCCTGACGTGGTAATGGGGAGGGCAGCGGCGAGAGGTTATCGCCGTAGGGCGAGGGCATCCCATACACGGAGCTGCTGGGATAAGAAGGGGACGTAGAATTCGCAGGTTCAGCTGTGGACGTCGTGCTCCGGCCATTCCTGACACTAGTAGGGTTGGGCTGGGCGTGGGCAATCAGGCTTGCGTCTTCCCCGCGTCTTGTAGAATTGGAGTTGAACATTGGGCCAAAACCGAACCTGCTGCGGCGGAACTCGTCCGCGATGGGGAGGTGCTCCGTGCTCCTGACTGTCCGGAGGTGAGAGGCACCCGGCTTCGACAGGTTGTCAAGGTCATGCTCGCCTGTTCCTCTACCTCTGTAGCTTGGGTCATCCTTTCTGTTCTTCCGTCCGGAGAAGAGCCATCGCATGCCACGGCCGAAGGCTTTGACAAAGTCCCACGGGTTCATCGCATCCACAAAAGCAGCCATGCCGAGGAATCCACCAGACGGGTGGAGGTGGACGTTTTCCCTCGGGGCCATGTCGTTGGCCTTGCGATCATCGGGCGTGGGATAGAATACGATCTTCGCGCCGGGCACGTATGGCGCATACGGGTAGGCCCATATATGTAGGATTGAGAAGACGGCCATCTCCACGCACAGAATCGCAGCCGGGCTGCTGATCTTGATATCGGGGTAGGCGATGACCTCGTTGGGCTCGAAGATCTTGAACCTTTCATTGGTGGCGACGGTGACGGTAGTGACCTGCCAGAATGACAGGAAGACCACAAGCTTGATAGCCAGGACCTTGAGGAATGGACGGTGCTCCTCCAGTGGCTTCCTCATCTGCACATAGAACTGGATGATGCAGTACATTGCGATTGTAACTGCGAGACAGTTAATGGAGATAACCTGACCTTGTGTTAGTACCTGTGACCATCACGCCGCCTGGGACAATAGACCGAACTCGGCCTGCCTTGTACTCACCCAGATGTGGGCAAACACGGGGCTGTTGGAGCTCTCGCAGTAGCGGTGAAAGTATTGGGTAACAACAGCTGTGATTGTCATGGCGACTCGGATGAAGCAGTAGTGGTAGATTCCAATCCAGTTGATGTTGAACCACGTCAGGCCACTGGTGGGAGTCTTCCAAGGCCCCCGCTGGCCGCCGCAGCACGCGGCGAACCAGTTCAGGGGCCACACCCACTTCTTGATTGGGTACATGTCGCGGAAGAATTCCTTTTGCTCGTGCAGGTCGGGGGCTACATAGTGACACAAGAGCGCGAAGAACGAGGCGATAGCGAATGCCTCATAGCAGTCTGATATGACCTGAAAGTAGATGGCATGCCTGTAGAAGTAGATCTGGAGGAAAGACGACGTCGCAAATATGGGGACCATGAAGAGGATACGAATAATGCTAGAGGCTGTGTTAGCGACTTGGGTTGATAGCCAAGGAAGAATGCGGCGGGGCGGTGGCGGCGGGGAGAGGCGAGGACTCACTGTCTCTGCTCATCCGGCTTCGTGTAATTAATGGCATGCATGAAGCTAAGATACAGGCTCAGGCAGATGGCGATGATGGCACACGACCCGCCTACTATTAGGGCGAGGTCATGGAATGTGAGGGGGCCGAGGAGAAGCTTCTCGGTGCCGGGCTCAACTGCGTTTGGATTAGTAGGGGGAGAAGATGAGAGGTGGAGCGGGAGCATACTGATGAGCTTCTCCAAGGTCGCGTTGCATACTGTGTCGAACATCTTGGTCGATGATATGGTGGTTCCGCCACCACCTCCTCCCACGAAACTCTACCACCGGTTTTGTGCTCTCGTAGGGCCGACGATGGCAAGATCAGGGAGGCAGTGAGGGCTGCGGCTGCGAGGGAGAATGCGAATGCGCAGCGTATGCGTAGGCGTAGGTGGGGATGGGCTGGATCCCCAAGAAATGTGTCGTCGTTTGTCAGGACTGACTTGAGGGTCGTCGGGTTGTCGCTCGACAGGGCTGGCTCGAGGGGGGTACGTGTCGCCCAAGAATGCAAACCCACGTTGTAGGTCTGTAGGTCGATTGGTTCGGTTGCAATCAGTCACAGCAGCACCTGCCTTTTGACTTGTGGCTCAAAGGTGTGAGTCTCGTCCGCAAGCAAGCGCAAGCGCAGGCGATGAAACCACTGACTGATACACACAAGGTGTAGGAACTCAAAAAGGCAACAAAGAGAGTGTCGAAAACGAGTGCAGGGAGGGCGAAAAGGAAGGGACAGGAATGAACCCCAAAACAGAAAAGAAAAAAGAGGCCTGCTGAAAGAGATAGAAAGAGAGAGAGTGTGTGTGCAATGTGAAAATGGAAGTCGCGACCGTTTGGGTTCGGTCCTTCTCTCCTCGTCAGAAGAAGACCCGGTAACACACGAGCACAAGACCCACGGAAGATGATCGCCTCTGCCTTCCTGCGGGACCCCTGCACCTTCCCCTTCCTCAAATTTCCAAACCCCCGCGACGATTCGTGCCGCGCCTGCCCTTACGACTCTTGGCACTTCTAATCCCTGTTCGAACGATGAAAACTTTCCGCGTTTGCTCCCTCGCTCGGCGGGGATAACTCGAATTCGGCGGGGCCACACACTTGACTTCGGCGATGAGACGATGTTGGAAGTGAAGCAAGCGACCTCCCTTCCGTTAGGCTCCTCCGAGAATAAGATGTTCGCCCTCCGCTCTAGGATTTGCGCTCGTACTTTTTTTTTTTTTGGGTGAATTGATATTGACGTACGTGTGTCCCCTTGTGGAATGCTGAAGGCGGGAGTGGGCTAGAAACAAGACGGCAGGGGAAATGAGCGAGAGATGGGAGATCGCCCCGGAATGACGGCGGCGGGGTAATATAAAAGAGAGTGGCTGTTTGTACTTCTTCTTTTTTCCACCATCCGAGACCCTGGGGAGGGAGGCGGCGAGAGCTTTCCGTCCGAACTTATACTAACTACAAGGAGTCGACGGGGGGGGCGGGTTGGGCTGTGCTCACTGTCTCCAGAGTTCAAGCAGCTCGTACGTCCGTCTTAGCTTCGTCGTCGACCGGTCTTTCCCCCCGTGCAGCGCGTTTGTTTCTCGTCTCGCCTCCTGTCTCTCCTTTCTTACTTTTTTTTCCTTTTTCTTTTCTACTTCGCGCGTCCGCCGTTCAACGCTAGGAGGGAAGATCCTCCGGAGAGAAACTTAGAGCGGAGAAATGGCAACGTTCGCGAGGTATATCCACGATCCAAAAAATCTCGAACGACATATGCGGACAAGGGGGGGGAAGCGAGCCTCTTGTTTCTGCAAGACACAGCCCAAACGGAAAAAGCTGTGTAAATCCTCGCTCCAATTACGGGCCCACTATGGCGGTACTTGTTGTATTAAAGGACTAAAGGACCGCATGCCAAAACAAGGGTCCCAGCCCAAACCCCAAACCCCAAACACGCGATGGTACCCTGTCATCCAACGATGGACAGATGAAAATGTCCCGGGCCCACCTATCATTCATTGACATATGGATCACAGGGGAGTCGGCGGGCGGTGCGCGTCATCGCAGGCCAGTTGGCGGTGCATGGGCCTGGGGGGCGCATTTCTAAAATTAAACGTGCTATTAACGCCTACTGATACTTCTATGGATACTCGATTGTCGTATGGATGAGCCTGCTCGCCTCTTACTGGTCCTTACTTACTTGCTGGGGATCCCTTAATACTTGCTTTATATGACGGGCGCCATACATACTTCGGAGACCCAACGGCCACAGGCGTGGCGGCGCCAAAAGCGGATAGCTAGCCATGGCTTAGCCCAGCCCAGCCCTGTGCCCTATGGGAAGGATACGATGCTTTCCAAGACTGCCTGACCGTTTACAACTATTTTCATCCCAACCGGCCCACTGAGGCGGCCAGCCACTCCATCCAAACAACCACCGCCACGTCTCTCTCCTTACGTAGTCTGCCCGGCTCCGTGGGCCGGAACGATGGGATACCCGAGACGTGAACCAGAGCCCGGGTTAATAGGCCGCCCGTCCCCCGCCAGCCACCACTAACTCATCCACACCACCGCGCCGTCACAGCACGGACCCGTCTCGCCGAGTCAGGTCAAGACAACGACCTCGCCTTGCTGCATAAGTTGCAACATTACCAACCCCCAGCCCAGGACAGCGACCTCCCCCGAGAAATCACACCGAGGCCTTCGCAACATCTTCCTTTTTGTAACTAAGACCAGCGCGAGCGATTGCCGTGCATGGGGTAAGCGTGACGGAGCGAAGAGAGCCACTCGTCATCCGATACGTAAGAGCTTCCAGCCTCCTGCCTTCTTCCTATTCAGCTCGCACCGCCCTAGTGTCTGTTCTTCACACCGTTGGATACTCGTGCTCGTGCTCGTGCTCGCCCAGCTCATCCTCAAACTCCCCCAGCCCCCCCCATCTTGGCAAAACTAGTACCATCCTCCCAACAGACAACCACACACTTCTCGGATTCGATCCTCGCTGCTCCGTAGACACATATGTAAGTGACTACGCGCAACCCTCATCTATCTGTCCCCCCCTTCCCACCTTGCCAGTCTACCCACAGGCGCCTCAAGAAATGTGCATGTATATGTGTAGAAAACGCGGTATATATCAGCCTGTCGCTGCTTTACACCCTAAGCCCAGCCCAGCCTCAGGCTACCTCACCCTAGAGTGTCCAAATGTCTCATCCCAAATCCCCCCCCCCTTTTTTTCTAGTCCCCAGAAGGTGGCGAGGAGTCGTCCAAACATGCAGGTAACAGCCCTAGACACACATCAAGCAGTCTCCCCGAAACGCCGCGCTTTGCCTCCTCCGCACACATCACCTCCCTCCGACATCAGCAATGGCGCCATCTCACCCCTATCCCATCCGTTTCAGTGTGATATCTCATCGTTTCTACCCGTAGCGGAGGGTCGTGTCGATCTTCCACGTTGATCCTCACACCCAGGTGGCATCATATCCCTGAGGCGCACCCTGTGGCTCCGATCCCGCTATCCTTACGTTGAGTGTATCCGAATGATCTCACTCTGGATGTGTCCATGTCTTTCAGACAGGTGCTCACAAAGTCATAGTAGGGATGGAGCAGATAGCCCAAATTAGTATGTATCATAAACGCTTCAAACGGGGAAGCCATGGTCTCTATGCACAGTCGCTGACGTCCTATTCCTCTCGAGTTGGCTCCGACGCCACCCATGTGATATCTTCTCATATGCCCTTTCTCTCCATACTCTGCACTGACATCCGTTCCCGCCAAGACAATACGTCCATATCATAACATTCAATCTCCTCCCTCCTTCCATCCGCCGAGCCTTTTTTTTTCCATCGGTGGTGTCCTGTCAGTAACCCGGAGTAATGCCATAGGCTGGTGCCGGGTTTTTGGAAACGCCTTCGTGAATTCTCCACAGGATGGATGCGTCAACAGGTGGCGCACACGTGGAGGCTGGGGCGTCCAGGTGACGAGGCTGGCTGGCCTGACCAGGAATATTATAGAAAGGGGGAGTGAACTCTTTTCCTGGTATCTCAAACGAAAAGAAATGTAGTGTTCGCAATGCATAAATCAGCAGTATTTTTAAGGCGAGATTGAGGTTATCCAAGGAGTCGAAAGATCCGAGGCCCAACACACACAGCGCTGCTTTCATCGTCGCCGACCATTTATCATTAATACCCCACATCGGGGTCCGGATTGGTCGCTCGGAGAATCCGCCGAGAGTAATCCTGCTCATCGTGGAGCGTGTTTATGCTCTCTCGGCTCTTCCTCTGGATGTATAAGTTGCCAGAATACGGATCCATTCGCGGATCTGCCGGCATCAATCGGCTGTTTCGGCTGCCGCCACCATCCTTCATCTCGGTGAAGGCCGTAGAATTCGAGTTCCGCGGGTCCGCCGATCCCGTGGCGCCCTCCGCTGACCGCCTCCGCTTTATGATGAAGAAGCCAGCCACCAGGGCCATTACCACAACTCCTAGGATGCCTCCAACGATACCCCCGATTGCGCCGCCGCCTAGTCCGCCCTTTTTACCTCCCGTGTCGGGATTCTCCGAGTCGTTTTCCGCGCTGGAGGGCGTAATTGTGACGGTTCGCTCGACACCATCTGGCCCCGTGATCGTTGAGACTGTCGACGATGTCTATGACACTGTTAGTTAGAACTCGTTTCCACGGGCGTCTCGGGCTAGACACAAGTGAACATAGGAGAAGAATTAAACAGGTCTCTGAACAAGACTCTCCATACATCCCCAGCCCGGAGGAAGGAAAAGAAAAGGAAACAAGGAGAAGACAATGTGGCAGGTTCGTACAGAGATAGGACTTTCTGAGGACGAGCTGGAGGTTGAAGTAGAAGTAACTGTAGTCTGGGCGGTCTCAGTCTCGAAGCTTAAACCCCATAGAATGCATCTTCAATTCTCCGCCAGGAAAATAGCCTCGCCATTATGTTTCGTCCCCCGCCTCCAAATCCAACGGGATAAGGGTTGAGAAGGCTCTGGGCAATTGCCCACTCGAGGCGGCCGCCCCGTATATAAAAAAAATGCTAGGAGAGAAGTGGTACTTACCGGGTCGGGAGATTGAGTGCTTTCTGGCAGCTTGCCGAGTGCGAGGTATCCGAACCTCTCATTTTTGCCTCCACACCACTCACTATATGCGGGGCATTTCGTATCGCATTCATCATCATCAACCTTCGCCGACTTTGCCGGTTCAACGTTGGAGCACCAGCAGGACTGATAGTTGACGATTGCGAAGGCGTACTTGTCTGCACACTGCTGCCGACATAGCCCTTGTGTTTGGTATATGCTCAAAGCTTCACCAGCATGTCAGCCTTCTAGGGCCCCTATTAGACGGATATTTCCCCTCTCAGGCAAGACTTACTAGGATCACCGCTGGCGGTATTCAAGGTGGAACAGAAGTCTGCCGCCACGTTTTGCGCTACACATAACTGCGGGCATAGTTGCGTTAGGAGCAGGAGGGTGCCGGCGAAGCCGGTGAGAGTCGGTCGTAGGGACATGTTGAACCGGGGCAGCGGTCGTAGCCAGACTTCGTTCGCCGAAGAGGACGCGGTCCAGACTCAAAATTTGGCCGCTCGAGTGGTTGTACGTTCCAGGGATAATCCTGGGGTTGAATGGCTCCTCCAAATGGTACCGTGCGTTTACTAAACCGGGCCTCTAGTCGATTATAACCGAGTGCAGAAAACGTCCATGTCCCGGGTTATCGGTGGCTCTGCCGATGGACCTCCGGGGATGAAAAGTCGAGGAGAGTCTGGAGATTGAGCTCAAGAAGCGTCGCGGACCGTAGAGCCGGTGAAAGGAACGTCCGTCGACGGCAAGCTAGCAGGTCGTCGCTTTTGGTTCCGCGGTTGCTATGGTTCTAAGGGTCGGACCCAAAGTCGCGGGAGATAACGTGATGGTTCGAGAGGCGTCTGGCCTAGAAGGCGACTCGGTAACGCAGATTGCCGACCCGGTGGCGATTATCAAAGGATCGGTTCAACAGCTAGATTCCCCCTCTTTCCTGAGACACCAACGACCAGCCTGGAAGTTTGGATCGTGCTCTGTCGCACCAGCGAAGGGTGCGAGGTCACAGTCTTGCCGGGGCAGGGGCGATTGGATAGTACTGGAGTTGTTGGTGCGAGTTGAGGTTGTCGTAGCCTTCTCTCGTCGTCTCGGCTTGACGGGAGAGAGAGAGAGAGTTAGACGGAAAGTACGAGAAGAAGTTGGTGGTATGTGTGCGGAGTACGTGGAGAATTGATATTTGGGGGTCGGGGGAGGGTGGGTGGGAGGGTGTGCTATCGGAGGCGGGTCCACGGCGTGAAATCGGGTTCACTTGATGGATCAGGGGTTTGTTTGGCCCTTTCAAATGAGGTGTATAAGTACGAGGGACAAGCAAGATGAGGTGACGTAGACAAGAAGGATCGGCAAGGGGGGGAGAAAAAAAAAGGACAGGATAAACAAAACAAAAACGCAGGAAGCGCTAGAAATAATAGTCAGTCGACGCCAGTATGGCGTAAAATACCCACACAGGGAACGCACCAGTGGAGCTGCAAACGGGAGGCGAGGTGGGCAGACCAAGAGGACAATAAAAGACGAAAGGGAGCAAGAACTCACTGGTGATGGGAGAAAAAGGTGAAGGACTAGGCAATGAGATCTATGCCAAGTCGCGAGAGGAAGACAGGAGCTACAGACAGGAGACACAACAAGCTGGAGCGAGAATGATGAAATGGGTCTAAGGCGGGAATTTAGATTGATGGGCACGAATGATGATGAATGGATGGTGAACCTTCAAGTCCAAGGCCGGCCCGTATCCAGGTCGTCCCGACTCACCTCACCCTGGTCTTCCCAAATTCCGCGGATGCGGGTGGTGCTTGCACCTTGGGGGGAATTCGTGGTGGAGTGTGCCACACCCACCTTCCTCCCCGAAAGTGGTGGTGGGCGACGGCCATGAGCCTGGGTTCTCTCTCTCGGAGCAGGAGCGATGGAGCATTAGTGTCCCCCTAGGTTTCGGCTTGGCATGTGGTGGGCCGGAATGCGGTGGTGGGGAGCTGAGGGACCTGACAAGATGGCGTGTTGCTAGACCCGATCCGGAGTAGTGGCGACCGCCAGCGTCATCGGTTCCAAGTAGCGCTGCGCCTGAATACGAGACTTTGTACTTGTACCGCTAATCCCTCTGTTTCCGGAAATTTCGTGGCTGGTTTCGGGTGGCCCGGCTACAAGTACTCCGTAATTCACTAACTAACTGCGACACCGTAATGCGGCCGTCGAGCGCCGATCCGTAGTCGTGGGGGTTTGACCGAGTGGGTTTCGACAGCCAAGTCCGGTCTTTGGAGTGCTGTTATATATACGAGTTTAACTTCTGGCATGATTGATCTCGATAACATTCCGTGCAAATATGAGTGAGTGGCATTGGGCTTCAGGGTGGTCGAACCACCCCGCCAGGGGTCACATGGAGGCGGGACGGGCGACCGGCTTCTCACCAGTGTTAGTGTACATTTTACTTGTAGGGCCAGCCAAGGTGGGCTCGTTACATGTAACAAACGTCGTATTTTGCTCCTTCCACCACGCGGCCTCGTGGCCGAAACAACCACAATATTACTTCGTATTCCTTGCGAAATCCTGGGGTCTGGGAGCTAAGGTTCCCATCCCCAGTCCCACGTATTCTCATTGCATGTATCCCTTTACAGATATAATGCACGTATTGGAGATATAAACCAGAAAAGAAGAAAGCGCCTACAAGTACATCCAACATTGCCATTGCAGCTGAATACCCGGGGGCCGAAGCCAGGCGAGAAAGTAGAAGTAGGACAAGTACCCCCCTATTACAAGTACTCGTGAGTGCGATTTTCGTTCACACTTGTTGGGGGCTGGCACGCTAATTTTCCTTCAATCGGCGGGAATACACCGGATTCGTACTCGTTCACTGCTAGTCCAAAGTATAACATCCGTGGCTGGGCAGCGCAAGCAGGAAATCCATTTAGAATTCAATAACCAGGAACCCAGTGTGGGGCGTGGCGCGGAACATGTTAATGAAGTTACGAGATCGTCCCCGCATGCCTGTACAAGTAATACCGGAATGTGACGGTCCCAGAATTGACTAACACGGCACTACTTGTCCGATAAGAAGGGATTTATTCCTGCATTGTCCACTATTAATAAGGGTACAGCGGTACGGTACGGTACCGTCCTCGAACCTGGCGGTGCCCATTGCTGATAAGCGAAAAAACAAAGTTCTGTGGGCCAGGAGTGGAGCGGCGGATCGGGCGATCTGCGAAGACCTGGATGGCACATCACAGTCGTAGCCTGTCATGGGAGCTCCGCCTACTCATACAAGTACTCGTATTTTGTATGAATAAGACAGGTTCTTGCGCAGGGAAATGGCAGAATGGACCGGTGTGTTGTCGCTCGGTGATTGCGATTCAATCAAAAGAAAGGAATGAGTTGGGGGACTGATTCGATCCGGTTCATCCTGGGCGACGTCTCATCTCTCCGGGGACGATCTGCGGTCGCCACGTCCTACAAGGAGGCACGGGCGTCAATTCAGCACCTGCAGGCAGACGGCGGTCAAGCACAAGTGAACAATGACAAGCATGGGCCGTGCATGGAGTTGGTGTTGAAGGAGCTGAAATATGGATATTTCTGGGAGGCATATCCCTGTCTCATTGCCCGTCCAACAAGCCAGCTCAGTGGGTGGAGAGCAAAGGTGGGTTTTGTCCGAAGCGCGAAACACAATTACTTGTATAATTACCACAATTACTTCTTGTATTGCCACATTGGGCTTCTAACTACATGTAATACAAGGAGTCCCTCCTCCGAGCCCCAACCCCTGAACTTTTATCGATTCATGGGTGTAAGACGGGAGCAAGGATAGCAATCGGGAGAAGGAACAGGAAAATCTACCTCTCCCTGCAGTGCGGGCGATCCATGATGCCGACCGCGGATCATCGGATCCTGGCTGGTACGAAGTATACCTGTGCAAGTATAGCCTCGGGAGCAAAAGATCCAAGCTTTTCCCGCCAAGTGTGCGCGGGCGGGACGAGGTGCATCGTGACGAAGGGGTTTATTTTATGAAAATAGCAATCGTGTATTACGAGTAAGGCCGGTACGAGTACGACGGCATGCATGCCATTAACGAGGCGTGGAGGGGTCTCGAGACGTCCCGAGGCGTCATCGTCATGGTTAAATACCCCCGCACTCTGCAGGATACGGGTCTTCATGGAGGGGGAAAGGTGAGGAGGACTTGGCTCACACTCAAAAGAAATATTATTGAGAGCTAAGCCAAGTTTGATACGAACGATTTCGCCCCTTGGCTCTTGGCTAACAGAGCCGACATCCATATCACTTGTCGACTACTCGTATCCGTACTTCGACCTCGCATGCAACTACTAGGTACTGGTACGAGGTCGAGGTCGAGTAAAGTACGACAGTAAAGTTGCACCGTTTCATACAGATTTATGAAGCGTCGTGTCTCGTCTACCCTGGAGTCCTTCACATTACAATCCCACACACTGGCCGGTAGTATACAGGTACGATGAAGGAATCCGAGGATGTGAGCCTCAGTCAAGGATACTTGGACATACAGTGGGGGGCAGGATGGACGTGTTACACCCACCCAAGGAGATTAAAATTAACCTATATGATACTTGACATGGGCTCCCAGCTCGCGTTTGGAACACCCCGGTCCGGGGTATATAGGAAGTATCGAGCAACTTTCTTGGGGGTCTGCCTACCTAACACCGGGTCCTGCCACCAACTTTACAAGTAGCCCCGATTCGCAACATTGCCATCGACTCGACGGCCAGGCTTCCTGCACGTTGAGCATCCGAGGCACGCAACCAGTACGACATATGCTCCAACTCGACGATCCCCAAATTCCAGATCATTTGCATGCATGGTCATGGTCGCGACCAACTACGAGACCCGCTACTCGGCCGTTTTTTCAGACACGCAAACAAGACACTGATTGGCAACGCCGATTCCAAGACACCGGAGCCTAGGAGTGGGTGGTACAAGTAGAGACAGAGCCGAGAAACAGCCAAGAGGACTAAGAAGGAAAGAGAACAAAAGGAAGTACGGGGACATATGCCGCTTCCCCCCCTTCTTCCCTCCCTGTTCTCCCGTAACGGCCACACGCCACCGACCTGCGACCAGCCATTTCCGGGTGTCGAGGCTCTTGTGTGTGGCGCGGGAGAGGAGATAAATGGTGTTAGAACCGCAAAGGAGATCCCGAGATCCTACCGGATTTCAATGATGACCTGGCGTTTCGTCATCTCGCGAGGAGCCCTCACGCATCGCCAAAGTGTGTCCTTCCCTGTTCAACCGGGAAATCCGAGGGAGAGAAAAATGCACTTTGCTCTTTCTAGCAGGTCGAGCGGTCCGGCTGGGACGAGAGAGTGTATGTATGTGCGTTCATGTGTGCTTTCTGCATGCATATTCATCTACAGGTGCATTCCTTCCTTGCATGGTGCTGCGAGGTGGCGATGATCATCCCGGTAGGACGAGACCGTCCCTCGGACTGAGACTGATAGATGAAACAAAGTAGCCTCTTGAAAACAGAGTTGGTGAGAGGGTGTGCGGTGTTGTCTTCCGTCCTTGTAGGATGTCGGGATTTCTATCTGTCCACATGAGACGTGATGCAGAGTACGGACTATACTCGTAAATGAGCTTACTGGATGTTTGGTTAGAGGTGGGACACTCTACTCGTATAATACTCGTACAAAGTAAGTGGGAGTGGAGAGAAGAGATATCGATGCGGTGTTTCCACAGGCCTCTCTGACATCCATCCTGGTGGGCGAGAACGCATACAAGTATGGCTCCACCCGTCTCCGATAACGAGACGCACTGCTCCGTCATCCGCACGTAATAATGCAATTAGGATATCATCCAAGATACTGTGCCGCCGGGCCATAGCAAGATCGGTCCCGAATCTGCACCGCGAGACGGCGGGCACAGATAAAGCCCATGTGCACCAGTGGGTATGAAGCTCCTCGCCGACAGGAGGCAAATGTCGTTGAAGAAAGAGATGGCGTGAGGATCTTCGGGGGCTTGGAACAACGTGGAGATCTTCAGGGGCCTAGCGGCGGTCAGCCGGGGGCGGCCGGGGGGGGAGGCAAAAAGCCGGTCGCCTCATGATATGAAGTCTGCGGGGCTCTGTAGACGATGCCTGTCCACTTCTAGCGACATACTGTCCAGCCGTGACACCATCCATCATCAGATCAGGTGCCATCCATGGTCATGGTCCCGACGAAAGAGCGAAGCGACGAGGGAGGTTTCCTTCCTTGTACGAGTACGATGTAATACGCCATGCATTCGTGTAAGTAATTATTGCTTGTATTAGCCTCCGCAACCACCTGCCCGCCAATTCGTGCGAGGTTTCATTACCCGAGTTGCCTGGGACCGTCCCTCGTACACGTGGTTTACAGCGTCGTGATGGATGGTTCTCCCGAGGGCTTAGTCTCTTGGCCCTTGGTATATGACTACTATTTAGGGTAGGATTAGCGGGGTCCAGACCAGACAGGAGCCGTTCTTCACTCTGGCTGCCGTGGTGCTTGAGCGGGTTGCCGCACATCATAGGGTCGTAGTGCTCTCGCGAGGGTACATTACTGAGTAATATGTCCCAAGTTTCAGTGCACAATGGAATTGGAAGCCGATGTGTCCCCGCCCCGGCATATAATTGTACAAGCATACAGTATATGCGTGATGGATGATGATGGCCAATCACATGGCACATGGCACCAGACCCAATGCTTACATATCCATCAGACTCCCAACAACCTCCTTCGCTGACCTCATGATAGCTCCTGCGCCCTGGTTGGTCAGAGAGATACGCAAGGCCGGGGAACTGACCAACCACGGCACAGGAGCTAGATGCTTGACGAAGCCCCGCGCAGGGCTGTCCGGCTGACCCGTGAAACTCCAGCAGCCGCGCGGTCTTACCTTCCTTCTCCGCTCCCCGCTCAGCACATGCAGCTGCCCCATTCTACGCCGTAACTCTCTTGACTTCGTGATCCGTGGGTGCTGTTCTGTTCCGAGTCGGCGGCCGCATCGCCACCGACTAGAAATATCCCGAGTATTCGCCAGTTACTACCCAGTAAAGGGATAGAACGAGGTTGGTCATACATATTGTTACTGTCACTCTTGCTCTTCTCCCACCGCACGGCGGTGGCCTCCAATCCCAGTAGGGAAAGAACATTCGGGCGGCGCGGGCACGTACTTGTGTGCAAAAGCAAGCAAGCTAAACGACTCCTCTCCAGTAGCAGCAGCCACCATGAAGCTCCTCCCTCCACCCTCGAGCCGGAGGCGATCTATGACATCCGTAGCCTTCGTATCGTGCATCACGCTTCTTGCCATGCTGCTATTACTCGCACTCTTCTCCCTCGGGGCATGCTCGGGATCGCATTGCTACAAGGGCTACGACTCCGAGTACTCCTTCGACGTCGATGCCGCGCACAACCCGTCCTGGATGTCGACAATACCCGACAACGTCAACCTCTCGAGCCTCTCAATACCGGGGACCCACGACACCATGACGTACGGCATGCCGGATAACATCTGGCTCCAGTGCCAGAACCACAACCTCAGCACCCAGCTCCGCGCCGGCCTCCGCTACTTCGACATCCGCGGCCGCCTCGTCAACGACACCATCGGCATATACCACTCCATCGGGTACACCGGCTACACCTTCACCGACGTCGTGCGCGACATGTTCGGGTTCCTCGAGGAGAACCCCTCCGAGGCCATCATCATGCGGCTCAAGGAGGAGGGGAAGCCCGTGGGCGACGTCGCCCGGGACCGGAACAGGACCTTCGAGGAGGTCTTCAACGACTTCCGGCACACGAACCCCGAGACGAGCCCCGGCTTCGAGAAACACCTATTCCAGCCGGAAACCCCCTCCGACTCCTCCTCCCTGCCCGCGCAGTCCAACTTCCTGCCCACCCTCGGCGCCATGCGGGGCAAGATCCTCCTGCTGCAGAACTTCTCCTCCGAGGAAGGTCCGTACGGACTTTCCTGGGACTCGCCCCTCATGGAGCTCGAGGACCTGTGGGTCATCCCCTCCGCCGGCCACCTGGGCGAGAAGTGGGACGCCATCGAGGGGGCGCTGGACCTCGCGCGCGAGAGCCCGGACGATAACTCGGCCCTGTACGTCGCTCACCTGAGCGCTGCCGTTGGCGTCCTGCCCATCGAGGCGGCCGCCGGCCCGCGGACGAGGAAGGAGATCAGGGGCATGAACGACCGCACGGGGGAGTGGGTCGAGGAGGGCCCGGGGGGGAGGACGGGCGTGGTGATTATCGACTTCCCGGGGAGTAAGCTGGTGAATGCCGTTATCCGGCGGAACGATGGACTGAAGAGTTGAAGGGCCTATTAGAGCGCCCGAGTAGAGCGAACTTGACGGGATGAGCAACAGCGCGTGCATGCATGCATGCCTCATCACTGTTTATGGCATTGCATCATCGGGGTGAGCATTTCGTTGGGCGTTATGGAGTTGGGTACAGGCGATGCGTGTGTAGTTTAGATCAAGTATTATGACATTACATACACCAAGAGGTTGACTACATACGAAGAATCACATACAGCTGTGGAACGAAAATATCCAAGCTTACACAGACGCTATGTGTCCAAAACAACTATGGATGGCAGGCTAATGTACACATATACACATACCAAATCCCAACCCCCAATTCCTATACCGTGCCTTCCCCCTTCGCAAGTAACCAACCTACCCGCGAATAGAAGACTCCTCCAGAGAACAACTCCATGAGAAAGACAAAAGGCACAAACAGAAAAGCAGACCCGCTTGTACAACCCCCATCCTCCGAACCTAACCCTACCCAGACCCCAGGCCTACCGCGGCACGTCTCCATCCAAGAACCACATATCCATCCCTTCAAGTCCAAGCATGTATACGGACCATTACTCCTGAAATATATAACCCCAAGCACCCCCCCGATAGACCGAAACAGTTCATCCATGCCGCCTGGGCGAACCATCTCTACTCCGACTCTCGATAGACTCCACTATCTCCAGCACCCTCGACTTCGCCGTCGACAACGGCGTACCAAGGCGCGCCCCGTCCTCCTCCTCCGCCCGATAATCCCTCTTGGCACTCCGGTCGGGAGTGACCGGCGTCCTCAGCCCGTCGCGGTTCGGCAGCGCCAGCGGCGCCACAGTAGCGTCCTCGTCCATGTCCACGTCGTGCAGCTCCCCGTAGACTGACCGCGGGGAGGACGGCCCATCGGTGAACGAGTGCTCCAGCGCCGGGAGCGAGTCTAGCGCCGGCGACGAGCCGAAGGTCCCCTCTTCCTCTCCTCTCCTGGATGACGGGACCCTTCCGTCGCGCTGCTCCCCCGACGGCGTCCGCGCGGCGGGAGACGTCCTCCCGCCCGCCAGTGACCGCGCACCGGGCGACACCCTCCCGCCCTCCACGAAGCTCCCCTCATCCCTCTCCACCTCGGCGTTAACAACCCTCAGTCTCTCCTTCGGGACCGTGAACATCACCTGCACGAGCCTCTGCTCCACCGCCCTCTCGATGTCCCAGTCCGTCTCCCCGCTCCGCCTCGGCTCCGCCTCGGACTCCGGCGCCCGCCCCAGGGCCCCTTCGAGATCGTATTCGCCCGTCTCGTCCGCCCAGGCGTGCTTGCCCTGCTTCCTCCGCAGGAGTGACCCGCCCCCTATGCTGCTGAGGCGGTGCGGTCGGGCCTCGTAGTCGGCCGGCCCGTGCTCGAAGGAGTGCCGCGTCGGCGACTCCTCCGGCGCGGCCTCGTAGCTGGCCCCGGAGGGCGTGAAGGCGCGCTTGAGGCTGCCGAGCCAGCCCCGCCGGGGCTTCATCTTACTAGGGCTCCCCGGCGCGGGGCCGAAATCGTCCTCCTGCCCGTCGTCGTCCGGCGCCCCCCGGTGGTGCTGATGCGGCGGGTCATACTGCTGTTCCGCCTCGCCACCTCGGAGGAGTCCCGGGCCCTCGGACTGGAGGACAGTGAAGCTCGACTTAGCCGTGTTGTACGACGGGTTGCTCGAGCTCGAGCTGTCCAGGCGCCCCTCCGCAGCGGCGCTAGCCCCCGGGAATAGCCCGAAGCCCGCGCGGAAGTGGGACCGCCCGGACGTGGACCTCGTTATGCTGCTGAGGGCGCTGCGCGCCGACTCGGACAGGTTGCTCCCCGTCCGGGCGTCGTCATCCGCGACGAACCCCGCGGGCCGGTTGGGCGGCTTGGAGGGGGACGACGTCCTCCCACCCTGGCGCTGGTCCCTGCGCGCCAGGAGGTCCTCGGCGGCGTCAACGCCCGTCATCCAATAGTGTACCTCCGGGTCCATCCTCAAGCCCTCGGGGCTGGGCGTTGCCGAGGCGCGACCGGAGGGGTGCAGGGCGGGTGCCGAAGGAGCAGGGGGGCTGACGAAGGGATCGGAGTAGCGCTTGGACGTCGGCGTGCCCGGGTTGCTAGGCGACTCCTCGGGGCTGGGATCCACAAGGCCCGCGGACTCGCGCTGCTGATATTCAGCGTCTTCGTCGGCCTCGTAGATGGGATGTATGCCCGAGGGTATGGAGGAGGCCGCGGCCTGGTAGGTGCTCCTCGACGTCCGCGGGACGGCCGGCTTCCGGGGGATCTGTAGGGCCGCGGGGTTCATCGACATGGCGTTCCTGCCCCCCCGTAGCGTCTCGTACCCGAGCGACCGATGGGTGACGTCGTATGGGTCACTGCCGCCCGTGTACCACGTCGGCTGGGCCCAGGCGTGGGCGTCGTAGGTGTTGTCGTACTCCCGCTCCGACATCTCACTCTCGCCCTGCAGGAAGAGCGCGCGGTCCTGGGCGAGGGCCCTGATGGCGTCGTCTCGCATTATCCGCTTCCGCCTCGCGAACTTCCTGTAGAAGAAGAGGAGCACCGCGGCGGCGATGAGAATGGGGATACCGAGCCCTAGGCCTATCCCAAGGCCGAGTCGCTTAGCCTTCCCGTCTTTAGCCTCCTCGTCCTGCTCTGTGGGATCTGTAGAAATGCGACTAGGGCCCGACGGACTCGTATAGGCGGAGGACCATTCCATCGTCGTCAGGTTGAGAAACCGCGGGCCGTTGGAGAACTCCTCCCGCTTAGTCGGCTGCCCAGTAGCTGCCGCGATTTCGTACCCCCCGTCAACCATCATGACATTCCCGGGGAGTAACGCGGCGCCGTGTCCGTAGACCCCGGGTCCCTCAGGCTGCTGGTCGGGCACGACCCACTGCCACTCGTCGTACGACGCTCCCATCTTGAGTGTGACGAGCTGGGGTTCGGCGGCGCGGTCCACGGTACCAACCCAGCCGCCAAGAAGAGTTAAGGTGGTCCCATCTTCACTGAGGACGGTCGTATGCCCGGATCTGCTGTCGACCGTAACGCCATCCCATCTCCTCATAAGCGAGGAACCGGCTCGAAGCTCGCCCGTCCGGGTTGCCGGAGATTTGACGTTCACAAAGGACCAGGTCTCCTCAGGTAGGTTCCACACCGCGGCGGTGCTCATGTTGATAAAGGCCTCCTTCGTGTGCCCGCCCAGCAACAAGTAGCTCACGCCCTGGGTCACTATATCCCCGCGGTAGCTCCGGGAAGGGTTGAGCCGGGTGAGGGTGAAGCCGGCCTCGCGGACGGGCCCTTTGCTCGAGACCTCGGAGAGCTTGTATTCCGAGCCGGAGAGGGAGGCCTTGAGCATCTGGTTCGTGTAGCGGGCTGCGGATTGCCAGCTCGCGACCTCGCCGGCCGTGGAGTTGGGGCACATGCCACCGAAGGAGTAGAGCACCGGCTCAGAGACGGAGGGCTCGATCTGCGAGGAGAAGCTGATGGAGGCGCCGAGAAAGTTGGGACCTGGGTACTTGAGGTCACCGCCGTCCGAGATGGTTGTGGAGCGCTTCTCCCACTCAGAATCCCCGCCATCGTCGTGCGAGGGTGAGTAGGCCCAGATGGCGTAGTCGGAGGAAGAGTCGCAGTTGCCGACGTATACGACGAGATCCCCGCTTTCTGTTAGTGTGGGCGAGAACGCCGTTGTGTCCGGCGCCGTTTTTAAGAATGGAAGTTCCGACGATAGCGTCTTCCATCCCTTTTTGTCGTCTATCTCGGCGCTAATGTTTAGTGATGAGAAGTCGATGAGACCATCCTTCTGCCTGAATATGTACGCCCTGTTGCTGTCGGCGTTTCCGCCCGGCTCCTCTCCGGCCGAGACGGCCGGCGCAAGGATGGTGGTCGGGATGTAAGGAAACCTCTCGGGAGCTAGAGCGAGAGCCGCCGGCACCGTGACGGCTGTGACGAGGAGTGTAACCAGAGGATGTCGGACGGCGGCATGCTGGCCGGGCCTCGTACGGGACCGCCGACGAGGCTCGTGCGACATGGTGTTTCCGTCCTCGTACGAGGAGGTGTCTGTTGCTCGTATCGGGGGTCGTTGAGCTCGAGGCTCGAGGCTTAAGTGGTAAGCAATAAATGGACGAATAGAGTCGTCAAAACATGGTCCGGGCCCTTTAAAGTTGCGGATCGAATTATGGGGAACACTAAAAAAACGTGGCCGTTTACTCTCCCTCGTATTCCTTCTCCCTCCTCGTATCTCCTCCCTCGAAGAGGCCGACAAGTAAGGGTCGTGTCCGATAATAATAGGTAGGACCGGCCTAATGGGAGTTCATGATCGGTTCCCGGATGCCAGGTATGGACGAGATCTGAGTTTCGTGGGATTGATGAGCTGGCGCGAGGGGAAATAAGGGAACCAGGGTGCAGATCGATACAAGTATGAGGGACAGGGGGGGGGGAGAAGGAGGGGCAACGATATGCAAGTAGTGATGATATTCTGGGCAAAGTAAGTAAACAACCGCTGAAGAATGCGAAGATTTCCTTTTTTTCCCCTCTTCGAAGCAAATTGTGGCGATGAAGAAATGGAAGAAGGACAATATCAAAACGTGGAAAGTGGGATGCGGCCGAATCCCACAGAAAGCAACATGGGCGCCACGAACAACCAAGTAATCAGTCCATGTCTCTGAATCCGCCCTCGATGATACCACAGCGCAATCTCTCGGATGGATTGGAGGTGGGGAAGGGAGGGTACTTTGTGGTGGTGTTCAGGGATAGCGCCGTTGGCCGGGAAACCAACCCAAGCTCAAGACGCGTTCCACGCGGACCCATGCTGCATGCGGACGCCATCCGGACCCCACCTTCCATGTCTGGGTACATATACTTGGAGATGCACTGAGACACCTTCCCTTATGTAATATCTCGTGCTCCTCCTATGGAGTAGTCGCACTTGTATGTACTTGAAGTCGTACTTGTACTCAAAAGGATTGATTCCTCCATCGGCTCCATCGATTTTCCACGCCATCGAATTGTGGAACATCAACATTTGCAGGCATCTACTTTTGTACTTGTATTCATCCTCAGCGCTTATCCCCAGATGCCCCAACCAGTCACAAAGACGAGTACGAACCACTCGCTGGACAATCAGATCATGGGATCATTTTTTTTGGGAGAGGAGTACTCATAGAAATAGATGCTATCAGAATAAAAAAAGACATAACACAAGCAGCCATCAACCACACCAGTCCCCAACCCGGGCCCAACCTTTACTTATCCCGTTTTCTCGAGATCTAACTCGTCTAGCAAGCTCCGGTGCTCCATCGGTAGCATGTCTCTCAGTGTTGCCAGTGCGACTCGATACCTGTCTAGCTTGATCTCGAGACCCTCCACCGTGCTCCGCAGGTTGCCCGGGAACGCGCCCTCGTAGTGATCGACCATGTTCCTCGTCTTCCTCAGCTCGTCCATCAGAAACTCGATCTGCCTGCTCTGCTGACCCACCCTCGCCGTGACCGTCGCCAGCTCCGCCCCCATCGCCTCCCCCTCCTCCAGCTTCTTCCGGTTCCTGGCCTCCCAGTCCGACACGCGCGTGGGCCACAGCGGCGCCGGCACCGCCACCACCGTCGGCTGCTTCTCCACCTCCGCCGTAGACTTGCACCGCGGGTGGACCTGCCACGCGGGGAGCACGAACACGGTGCTCTTGCCCGAGCCCTTGAGCCGGTAGTACCTCGTCACGAGGTCGACCGCCACGATGCCCCGGCTAAACTCCTCGCCGCCGCCGCCGCCCTCCTCCGTCCACATGCGCTGCCCGCTCACCCCCGCCGCCCTCCACATGCGCTCGCGCTCCCCGTGCTGGCCCTCCTGCACGTCGAGGAGCCGGTGCACGTGGTCGAACACGTCGTCGCCCGCGTTCGCGAGCACCCACTTGTCCTGCGGGAACACAACCTGCCGCCCCGCGCCGGATGGGCCCGCTCGCGCCGCGAGCTGCGCCGGGACGACCGCCTCGCCGGCCAGCGCGTCGAGGGACTGGCCGTAGCTCGTCTCGAGCTCGTGCATGCGCCCGACGAGGTGCTGCATGAAGAGGAGCCACTGGCCCACGAGCGAGTTGCGCGCCGAGAGCATGTCGACGTTCTCGGCGCCCGCGCCCGCGCCCGCCTCCTTCTCGTCGGTGGGGAGGAGCGACATGATGCCGCCCGTGGCGCCGTACTCGTGGTCCAGCACCTCGAGGCACTCGCTCGCGTGCATGAGGAGGTTGTGGTGCGAGGAGTAGGGCCTGTGCTTGTCGGTGTCGCCGGCAGGGTCTTCCTGTACGAGCTCCTTCAGCGGGCAGTGGAACTGCGGCCCGTCCACGTCGGTCTGGCGCTCGACTTGGTTCATCAGCGTCGTGAGGGGCAGGTTGTGCGAGGGGTCGGTGTTGGTGTAGGCCGTCTCGAGGTCGTTCAGCCAGTCGAAGGCCTCGCCCTCCTCAAAGGCCCGCGCCTCGCCGTCCTTGTGCGCGGCGTCGATCTCGCCCATGCTGGTGCTGATGCTGAGGTGGCGGATGAGCACGGTGAGGGCCTGGGTGTGCTGCTTCAGGGACAGCAGCGTGGGCGCGCGGCCCCCCGGGTGGGAGAAATGCTCGCAGTTCAGATGGCCTAGGAGGGGGAGGACGCTCCCGGGGAGGATGTTCTGGGAATGATTGGATATGTAGGCAGTGGCATATTCCGTCGCGGGGATATAGCCGCGCATATGACGGTGAGAGTCGGGATAGTTGCTGGGGGGTTTCGTGCCGAGCTTGCTCGTCATCTTGACGGCCGTCCGGAGCTGGAGCTCTCCTGAGGGTCTCTCTCTCTCTTTCTCTCTCTCTCTCTGCGCGCCCAGGGGTAGGAATAGATTACAGAGCTGTAGCTGGCAGCGAAGATGAAGGAAGCGATGTCGCGAGCAGGACGCACGATGGTGTGGTTTCTACGCGGCAAGAGCAACGAGAGAAGGAGGAGTATGCCATAAACGAGATGACAATGCGGCCATGGAAACAGTCATTGTATTTCTATCATCTTTCCCGACAGCTCACCAGCCGCAAGCTAGCCGATAGGAGGACTGAAAGGAATGCGCCGAGGGTGAGTAGCATTCCTCTCTTGTGGCTTAGAAGCAAGTGTTGCTTCCACAAGTGATAAAATGCCATGGTGACGAAAACGGACAGACAAAGGGGGATTCTTGCGTCGGGAGCACGGCACACATTCCACTGCCAGGACAAAGTCTCGGGCATCCTTCCTGCCATACGGATATTGCGCTCAAGATGGTCTTTGAGGAATTTGGATATTTACTTGTGCTTGTGCGCAAACGGCGATGATGATGGCCTAGAATCCCCAAGGGAGAGCCGGTCTCCTGGATTTCCCACCTCCTGACGGCCTTCCAGCTTGGGCTTGTATGGCAGCGTGCTGAGTCAATGAGCCACCACCGTCGTTCCTATGTGCTGGCGGGGGAAGTGTGCTGAAGGGATTCAAGGGCTACATCACAAGCTAGGTAAGCGCTTCTGCGTGGAGCGTGGTGCTGAGCATCGCATTGTCAGGTCCCCACGACTAGCGACGGAAGATGGGCCAGTCCTGACAAAAGTCTATGAAGCTGCGACGAATCTACTTGTAGACTTAAACGCTCCATTACATACCATCACGCACGGTATACAGCTGTGCATGGGCGACGGCACGTGTTAAAATCTAGGGGGTGGCTATTCTAGCGAGCAAATATTGAATAAAATCTGCCGGGCCAGACTGAGATCCTGGGGTGGAGCTGAAATGTCACCCAGTAACTACTACCCAGGAGCCCAGCCACGCTGCGGCAGTGGCTGCCCTACCGGGAGACGCTCTGGGGGCCAATATCTTCTTTTCCGTGACTATGCCCACGCCATCCGTCCAAGGGGAGGGATATTACTGGATACACGTACGTACGTCATACGGACACATGCTTGGCTTGCTCGACTCGCCTGTCTCGCTTCCCCTCTGCCGTCGTTCGTGGCAACGAGACACGCTCATTTCGAGATCTGAAACACCACGGAATTTGGATCCCCACACAAGTTAAAAGAAGCACGGGGCGGAGCTTAATAAAACATACAGGCGCCCAGCCTGCGGATAAGGAAGAATATACTCGCATATTTAAAACAAACCTACGTAGTAGTAATAAACATGTCTTGTATAGCGCCAAGAAGCAGTGGGAGGGCGATCAGCGATCCGTGGTCACATTGCTGGCCCCTTCTGCCGAACCCGACCCGTCCTTGTCTCGTCCTCGCCCACGACCCGTGGGCAAGGACAGGGGGCGTGAGAAAAAGCTTCCCTTCCCAGCTGAAAGATGCATGGGAGGGGGATCCGGAGGGAGCCGGGGGGAGGGGTGGTCAATTCCAGGCTCTGTGCCAATATGAAGGGTGTCGCGTCAGGACCAATAAACTTCCCTGAATGAGGGTGGCAGCTCCACCAGAATGGCTTTGTTAGCGCGAACGACCACTCTCGGCCTGTCCTGATAGCCAAGGGGCCCCGTCCAATGAAGTTCCCGTTTGGCGACAGGGTTGTCGTCATGGCAGGTCGATTTTCCTGGCATTAGTGTCGTATTCTGCCGAGAGAGCCAAGATCTTCAAACTGAGTTTCGGGGGGGCAAAGGACTAGGCTGAGTACGGAGTATGGTATGGATAATCACATGGCACGCGAACGCACCTACTCGTGAGCCGTCATGAGGAAGGCGCCACTTGCGCGGGCATCTTGCGTCTTGCACTGACTTGTTACCTCAACTGCCACCACTACCTACATAGGAGTACCCGCACTCACATTTGTATTTGCACGGGCAATTGCGGCCAAGCAGGCGCAGCGCACCATGTACTAGGACTAGCGCGTGCTCGCACTTGCAGCGACGAGATTGGGATCCGTTTTATTTGTGGGGGGGAAGGGGCCTAGCGCGAGTGTCCACTCTCACCTGAGCTGGCCGGGGTCGCCACTGGCCCATCCACAGACCTATTAGTACCTGTTTGTATAGGATCGCCTGGCCTTTCTTCTTCCCTCGAGTACGAGTACAAGTATTACTACGTACTAGTAGTAGTAGCAAATGAGGAAGTGAACGTGCCTCGTCGGACTTTGTGACTAGAGTTGAAGATCCTGCCGGCCTAGCCTACCTACCTACCTGCTTCTCCACCGTGCTAACGGATGTGGTGCCGAGTATTATGGGTATTCGAAGTCGCCCTGGTAATGTATTGGCGCATATCTCGCTGGATGATGGGCCCCCCTTTTGAACACCTGCAAACGTCATTTCGGGGTTTAGCTTCAGAGTGTTACGCAGTGCCAAGATTGGGTTTCGCTTGGGATATGGCAATACAAGTAAGTGATGGTTGCCACTGTAATGTACGAGTCTCCGCGGAGGATGGCACATCTCCATATCTCCGATACCCTAGACGAGTCCTTGTCATACAAGGAGCCTACGAAAGAAATAGCTTTCAGGGTTGTAGTAATGTCTCCCTCCTCTGTTATCACCGACGATGGGTACACGCACTCGGTTTTTTTTTATCTGAGTATTATACATACACGGACGGAGTACTTACTCGTAGTTGGAAAACGGGCAATACAATCAGACTAATACAAGTACAAGCATGGATACTGCACCCCGCCCACCGCCCCTTCCCTAACGTGTCGTAGTATCGATCGAAGCAACAAGCTTCCCGGTTCAGCTCCCAATCTCGGCCCCACCACCCCTGTGTCCCTGATTTTTTTTTTCTTCTTAGTGACACGCCCCCCATCCTGTGCTGTTCTGGAGCTCCCATCTCTCAGATTGGGTTGGTCTTATCACCCACACCTCCCGTCCCACACCTCGCCAGGGTTATTCTTCCTTATACCGCAGTTCGCCAGGGTTCGTCCTTATCCCGACTTCACTTGGCATTCTCTTCTTTAACCCTCGATCCTACGACTGAGTAGTGACCCGTGGAAATACGGGTGTCTTCTCAACTTCTCGTCTAATCCCACCACGGATTGATTGAGTAACGCTCCTCGCAAAGGGTTATCAACAGCCCGCGAGTCTACAGGACTCCTCACACAACCAACCCTGATTCCAAAGCAGATCGCTTGATCGACTCGTGACAAGATGAGCGAGACAACGGACACGGAACCCGCCTCGTTGCAGGGTAAGTCCCTCAATACGACCTGCGGCCTCGAAGACCGGGTTGATATCGAGCTGTCAAGCCGGCTCTCGTGCCCCAATGGCGGCGGACGGAGAGCTCCTGAAAGGGCTCGCCCGAACCCCAGAGTATAAGCCGTACTAACACGAGTCTCCTACTAGGCATGGTGACCACCTTCATCACTGGTGGTGCCGTCTCCCTTGCCCTGGTTGGGGTCTTCTTGATCCTACGGAGTCGTTCCAAGAGGTTCTACGCCCCGAGGACGTACTTGGGAAGCATCCCCGAAAGGTTCGTATCCCTTCCTCTCCCTCCTCTCTTGATACTCGCACTTCCCAGATCCCCCAACCTATCTCCGCGCTCTTGCGCTAACATGCTTAACCCAGCGAGCGGACACCTGCTCTTCCGAGGGGCATATTCAACTGGGTGGGCGCGTTTTGGAAGATTCCCGATTCTCAAGCGCTGAAGAGCCAGACTCTCGATTCCTACCTGTTCCTGCGATTCCTGCGCATCTGCACCGCCATCTGCTTCGTCGGCCTCTGCATGACCTGGCCCACTCTCTTCCCCATCAACGCCACCGGCGGCAATGGTCAGAAGCAGCTCGATATTCTGTCCTTCAGCAACATCAACACAAAAATCGTGGCGAACCGTAATCGCCTCTTCGGCCACGTTCTGGTGGGCGGCATCTTCTACGCTTTCGTCCTGTACATGATCCTGCGCGAGTGCATCTTCTACATCAACCTGCGACAGGCCTTCCTCCTCGCCCCGCAGAATGCCCGCCGCATCTCCTCCCGGACCGTGCTCTTCACCAGTGTTCCCGAGAAGTACCTGGACGAAGCCCGCATCCGGAACATGTTCAAGGATACCGCCAAGCGCGTCTGGGTCACCGGCGACACCTCGAAGCTGGATGACCTGGTCAAGGAGCGCACCAAGGTTGCCATGAAGCTGGAGGGGGCTGAGGTGAAGCTCCTCAAGATTGCCAACGCCAACCGTGTCAAGGGTGCTGCTGCTGCTGCTGCCGACGACGGCCAGCAGGACAAGGCCCTCTCCCCCCAGGATACCGAGACCGGCGACCTCTCGGCCCGCTGGGTACCCCAGAAGAAACGCCCCACCCACCGCACGGGGCCTCTCGGACTCTGGGGCGAGAAGGTCGACACCATCGAGTGGTCCAGGGTAGAGCTCGAGCGCCTCAGTACCGAGATCGCCGAGGGCCAGACCAAGTACAAGAGCGGCGACAAGAAGCTGATACCGGCCGTCTTCGTCGAGTTCTACAACCAGTCTGACGCCCAAGCTGCTCTCCAGACCGTTACCCACCACCACGTGTTCAAGATGACGCCCAAGTACATCGGTGTCCGACCGGAGGAGGTGGTCTGGTCGAGCCTCAAGGTCTCTTGGTGGCAGAAGATCGTCCGCCGCTACATCGTCATCGCCTTCATCACCGCGATGATTGTCTTCTGGGCCATCCCTGTTGCCTTCGTCGCCTCCATCGCCCAGGTCCAAGAGCTCCGCCAGAGGTGGACCTGGCTCTCTTTCCTCGACGTCGTGCCCCCGGTCATCATGGGTGTCATCACGGGTCTCCTGCCGTCGGTCCTCCTCGCGATCCTCATGTCTCTCGTCCCCGTCGTCATGCGTCTCTGCGCAAAGCTTGCCGGGGAACCGTCCCTGTCTCGCATCGAGCTCTTCACTCAGGCGGCCTACTTCGTCTTCCAGGTTGTACAGGTCTTCCTCGTCACCACGATCTCCGGTGCCGTCTTCAACACTATCGGCGCTATCGCCAAGGATCCAACTAAGGCATTCGAGCTTCTCTCAACTTCCCTCCCCAAGGCGTCCAACTTCTACATTTCGTTCTTCATCATCCAGGGTATCACCATCGCCGCCAGCGTCCTGACCCAGGTGGCGGGCTTCGCGATCTTCCACCTGACCTACAAGTTCCTGGCCAGGACTCCGAGGGCCATGTTCCAGAAGTGGACTACGCTCGCCGCCGTCTCGTGGGGTAGTGTCATGCCCGTCTACACCAACATTGCCGTTATCAGTAAGCCTTCCCCGAACCAAGCCAGTCCCGAGTTCCTGAGTACTTGGGTCTTGCAGCCCCCAGAACCCCGCCACCATGTGCCATTTTGCGGGATAGTCATCTAATTGCAGCTTTATAGGCATTACGTACGCGGTCATCGCCCCCCTCATGCTGTTCTGGTCAACGATCGGTATGGCGCTCTTCTATCTCGCATACCGATATAACGTCCTGTTCATCACGGAGAACGCCGTCGATACGGGTGGCTTGATCTACCCGCGGGCGCTGAAGCAGCTGCTTACGGGTGTCTACCTCGCCCAGGTCTGCATGGTCGGACTGTGTGCCATCTCGCAGGCGTTCTGGCCGTTGATCATCATGATCATCATTCTCGTATTAACCATCCTCTTCCAACTTACCATCCAGAGCGCTCTCGACCCTCTCCTCTACAACCTCCCGCGCTCCCTGCAGGTTGAGGAGGAGGGCCTCATGCATGACGCGGCCGCGGCCTTGGGTAGTGACGATGCCGTCGACGGGGAGTCCCGCGCGATTGAGCAGGAGAGTAGCTCCAAGGTGGCGGCGAAGGGGAACGTCTTCACCAAGTTCTTCAAGCCGTGGAAGTTCGCCTCGTACCGGGACCTCCGCAAGCTCGTTCCGCACCATGAGTTCGACCTTGACCACCTATACGAGGAGGAGACGGAGGCCAACTCGTACCACCCGCCCTCGGTCTCGGACCAGGCGCCGCTTCTCTGGATCCCCGAGGATGTCGCGGGTATCTCGAAGCAGGAGGTCTTGGCTACCGGGAGGGTCAACCCCATCACGGATGCGGGTTGCAGCCTCGACGATAAGAACAACATCGTGTGGGATTCTGAGGGGGCCAGGCCGCCTATCTGGGAGGAGAAGACGCCCTACTAGTTTGTCTTCAATCCCCGGAACTGCGGCACTTGTTGGATCGGTCCGGCTTAAGTTTAATGGATGTGTGTTGCGGGGAGGGGTTGGGAAATTTCATTGACATGTGTGATACCCCGGGGAGAAGTGTTACCGTGGAAGAAGGGGGGGGGGGGGGGGGGGTAACAGCGGAAGATTGGATACTCTCTTTTTCATTGCTCGCTCTATTTCTGTTCAAACAGTGCGCATTTTTGGTGGATATACAAGGTGGAAGGGGGCGCTCTGCTTCGATATTGTAATACATTTGCAGGTAGGGAGACCTGGTGTGTTTGATAATAACAAAAAACGAAAATGATTCTTTTGTATAAATAAACAACTTTGCTAAATACCGGTGAGGCTGGTTGTCTCGGGATTCCGACCTTTAATTATTAGATATTTACTTACATACAACCCACCTAAGTACCATGGCGCCGGCACACCTTCTCCTCTTCGCTACTCCCTGGCGCCACTCACATTACTCAAACTGTTATTGCCCGTACATACCGGTATGGCATGGTCCTACCTCAAGAGTTCTAGCTCAGAATATTATCTCAGCAACCATAACAGTACCGGCAGAACAGGAAATATATACGAGAGAGCATGAAATAATACGTCTCGAACAAGCAGCGAGAGGCGAACCGGGGTTCAAACGTGAGTTCTACGACGGAAATGTTCCTCCTTGTACCCCATTTCCATCCTTTTTTGATCATCCTGCAGAGAGAGGTAATGCTGTGTTACTCTGCAGACTGAAGCGAGCATGCTGGCTCGGTCGTCCATTGCCCCTTAAAATAGGCTTTGGTCGGCCCCTAGCCCGGCTGGCCCCTAGCCCGGTTGGCCCTTAGCCCGGTTGGATGGCGGCGGCATGGCAGGGAGAGAGATCTGGCAGAGCCCACCCGCGGGGGGCGAACACCACATCACTTCACTCCAGAGGTGGCTGTAGATCGGACTAGGGTGGCACCGTGTTTGCTTCCACAGTCGTTTCTCATCACCCTCTTCAGCGTCGTTCCGCACCTGACCCCACGGGTGGATGGGTGGATGGGACGGGCCCAGGCCAGAATTCAGTGGCCGAGAGGATCACGATGTAGAATGGGCGTTCCTGTCCTGACATTGACAGCGAGGGAGAAGCCTCCCGAGGATTGTTTTGTGAACAATCGCGGGAGCAGTGTCACCCCCCCGTACCGCGTGTGGGACTAGGTGAGGGGTTCGCCGCGAGGATCTCATGCAAGGGAGGGGAGTGAGGGGGTGGAGGGGAGGGAGAACGGAAAGGTGGACTACACACCGAGGTCAATTCACGCCGCTTGGGGATACGGAGACCATGCCTCCTTGAGGGGGACCCTGCCTAATCAAGTAGGCTGCGAACGCCTTCCACTCGTTTCGAGCCTCCCGACAAGGGTACAATTCCGAATGTCTGAATGAAGTGAGTGAGTGGTCTTGAAGCAGAATAGGGGGGCTAGGAGGGATAGCTTCTTTCCACAACGCCGCTCCCCTCTTTTCGGATTTGTGATACATCCTCCGCCCCTACCTCACCGTTCCATTGTTCCTTACCTTCAATCAATCATCTTTTTGGGGAACTCAAGAAGGGGTGGGGGTATCTTGAGAGGCTGCATATCACCAGAGGAGGATGGACTAGTGAAATCAATAAACCCACCACTCCCCTCTCGCAGGAAGAAAAGAGGCGACAACGACTTGTTTGTTTCTAGAAGCCTGTATGTAAAACGCCATTCCAACGACCTCCCCCCCCTTCCCTTTCCTCCGTTCGCACGCTTTTCCTCCGATCTTACGCTCCTTGCCCAGCACGCAATATCCTTCGGGGTGAACCGTGCCGTGCCTACCGCTCCCCGTCGATCCATACTCTCAAAATTTCCTGGACAGCATGGCGGCATGCCAGGAGGACAAACATCCTTACGAGATCGTCGTCAACGGGACCACGGGGCCCGTTCTCCTCCCGTCCCCGCCGTCGACCGTGTCCTCCGCCGACACGCCCAGGAAACCCCTCGTCCCGTCTCCAGGGTCTACCAACAACAATAATAATAATAACAACAGCAATAATGGCGACGGCGCCGGAAAGAACAAGAAGAACAAGAACCAGAAGCGCCCGCAGCAGCAGCAGCAACAGCAGCAGCGCGTACGGCGGCCCACCCTCCCCCAGAGCGCCGTGTTCGCCCCGCGGCCCGTCCAGGACCTCCTGGTCGAGAGGGCCTACCTCGTCGATTCCCTTGCGGCGCAGGGTGCCCGAGCTTCGGAGCTCGTACGCCTCCTGGCGGCGGCGGAGCGGGCCGCCGCCGAGTCGGAGGCCGCCGCCGGCGCAAATGCCAACGGGGGGAGGCGAAGGCTGAGGAGGCGCGTCTCGCTCCTGAAGAGCAAGATCGCCGTGGCGGCCGACCAAGAGAAGGCCGTCATCGTGAGGCTGGGAGAGCTGTACGTCGAGATGCAGAGCCGCGAGCGGTGGGCGAGGGTGAGGCTTGAGACGGGGCTCTCGGAGGGGTACTTCCCCCCTGTGCCTATGCATTCTCATCTGCATATGCAGATGCAGATGCCTATGCCTGTGCCTCTCCCGGTTGTCCCCTTTCAGGTTGCTCCTCCCCGGGTAGCTCCTCTACAGGAAGCTGCTCCAGTGGTCGCCCAGGAAAACGAGGACCTGTCGGGGATGTCGATATCGACAGGTTTGAGTCCCGAGTCGCCTGAGTTTGTGTCGTCGTTGCCACGGTGGGGGAATCCGTGGCCGATGCCCGATCCTACACAGCCGGAGAAAGGAGAGCTCACGCCGACAAAGGGCCCGAGGTAGATTGGACTCTGATATGAGAACATTGGTCTCTTACTGCATTCGGAGGGAGGGGGGATGGCGAAGCTGGACATAATCCGAAATAACAAAGGGAAATAGGCAAAGGAGCATTGTATGGCATATGTAATTAGTCTGTTCATGGTTTGGAAAACTTTGTGCTCTTAGTACCGAGTAAGGCGTCTGTAATACGACGTGTGGCCGCCCTTGTCCGTGAGAATTGTGTTCCGCCGTTTGCCAACCACCAGCTCCCGCTGGCAGGGTGCTCGAAGGGAGCCCAAAACCCCGATTAAACCCTGAGAATATTCATCCAATATTAAGACGCACCAGATCGTGTGATGAGCCATCCAGATAGCCACCCAGACGGCCACCCAGACGTGGCGTCGCTCCAAAGGAGCGTGAGAATAAGTGCGGCGCCCGTCGACTCATTTAAACTCCCCGAATTCACCGTCATTGAAGCCCAATTCCTCGGCCGACTTCTGCTGCGACTGGCCACCCCGGGACCCGGCCGGCGGAGGCGGGGGAATGAGAAAGGACGTCCCACCGCCAGAAGCCGAATTGGAAGATGGGGGTGGGGGGATCGAAAACGCCGATAGATCCGCCGTCCCCGCCGACGGTTCCTGCGCCCGGCTCCTCGGCAGCCTCCTACCCTTTGAGCCCCCGAGATTGATCGTAATTGTCTCCCCCTCCTTCAGACTCAGATCCCGTGTCTCCTCCGCCGCCGGCTTCCCCCCCGCGGCGCCGCCCTTCTTATCCCCCTGCGCGACGCCGAAGACGGCCTTCCCGGCCTCCTGGAGCGCTACGCCAAAATCGAAGGCCTCGCTCCTCTCCTCGAACCCGAGCCCCAGCACGGCCTTCCTCCCCTGAGGGTCCCTCACCTGCAGCGCGAAGAAGCGCGAGCTGTCGAGCACGGGTTCCACGGCCGACCGGTCGGCGTACGGTGCGGCCGCGAACAGCTCCCCCGTGTTCTGGTCCTCGAGCACGATATCGGCTTTGATGACGTCCGCGTGCGCCGTCTCGACGATGCGGCAGCGCGCCGTGAAGATGGGGTTCTGCGGGGCAGCGGTCCACGCGGAGGCGGAGTAGCCCTTTGTCGAGGTCAAGGGGGGCACGGCGTAGACGTGGGCCTTTGGTGCGAGGAATAGGATGCGCTGGATGGCGTCGGAGGGGAGAGGCGCTCCGGTGGCTGGGTCAGTGGCCATGGTGTGTGTAGTGTGTGTAGTGTGTGAGTGCGTGTGTGTTCTGTTTGCTCTCAGGGTGTTTTTCTTTTCTTTTCTACTTTACTCGTGCTTGTCGTCTTGCAGAGTCGAGATCCGGGGTTTCAAGGGGTCGAGTTATAGAGGTAAACTAAGTCGCTGATTGGTGGAAGGTGGAGGAATTCCAAGATGCATTTCCGATTTCGTTTTCGGGAGCTGTTGATTGCGGGGAGCTTGGAACAAGAACGGACATGTAATAGACCCCGGCACTGAAAGTGGGGCGGGCGCGGAGGGGTACGGAGGGGTCAACTTGGAAGGTACGGAGCTGCAAGGCAGGTGGGGGCGGGGAGAGGGGACCTGGGTACCAAGTACATATATGGCCAAGCCAATGTGCGTGCATCCATAGGTATACCAGACATCATAAGCTCTACCTACATAGAACCGGTCCACCACGATCACCAACCAACAGCACCCGTCCCCGCTGAGTCATATCGCGAAATTCACACACGCTCTAAATCAACTCCTCCAAAACCCACTTTCTTCACCAACCACTTGGTGTTGCTCGCGATTGAAGGAAACACAAGTCGAGGAGAAGCTCGGAGCATAATACAGCGATAATGGCGACATACGATACTTCAGGTGCGCCTCCTCTCACTCCTTGCCCCTCCCACATTCAACCTCGTCCACTTCCACGTCCACAACATCGACATCCACATTCACCATGTCTACTACGTATATATCCCCCAAGGCTAACTCGATCTGCAATATAGCTCTCGACGGGACGCGGCAACCGCCCTCCTCGAACGCCGACCGCGACCTGCCCGTCCGCCGGAACCCGTCCGTCACGTCCTCCTTCGACATCGTCGCCGCTTACCACCGCCTCCTCTCCACACACCCGGCCTACACGCAGCCCGTGGCCGCGATCCAGGCCCTCATAGAGCTCCTCAACGCCCAGCCCACGTCGACAGTCATGGAGACGCTCGACCTCATAAACACCCACGTCTCCACCCTCCGGTCCTCGGTCCGCAACCCCGTGCCCCTGACGGCGGGGACCGACCTCTTCGAGCGCTTCATCGTCCAGTCCCTCCGCCACCAGGACGACCCCTCGCGCTCCTTCGCCGCCACCCGCGACCACCTCCTCTCCAACTCCGCCGTCTTCGCCACCCGCGCCATCCAGGCCCGCGAGTCCGTCGCCAACGCCGGCTGGCGCCTCGTCAAGGACGACTCCACCGTCCTCACCTTTGGCGCCTCGCGCGCCGTCTCCGCCCTCCTCTCCCGCGCCGCCGCCGAGGCCCTCGCCCGCAGCGGCCGCGTCACCTTCCGCGTCATATTCGTCCGCGACGTCCGCCGCGCCCCCGAGTCCGACGCCGTCGTCGCCCGCCTCCGCGGCTCGGGCATCCCCGTCGCCGAGATCCCCGAGACCGCCGTCGCCCACGTCATGGGCCTGCAGAGGCGCGTGGGCGTCGTGCTCGTGGGCGCCGAGGCCGTCCCGCAGAGCGGCGGCATCTTCTCGAGGCTGGGCACGGCGCAGATCGCGAAGCTGGCGTACGCCCACACCCCCAGGATCCCCTTCTACGTCGCCACCGAGGAGCACAAGTTCGTGAGGATGGCGACGCTGCCGACGGGCCAGACGGACAAGGACCTGGGCTTCGCGCAGGGGCTGTTGGACTTTTCGGAAGAGCGGCCGAGTCGGTTGCCGCAGGACCCGATCGACTACACGGTATGTTATCTCCCCCCAATTTTTTGGCCTCGGTATCCCAAGTCTGAGTTAGTTTTGAAATGCGGAACTAACATGGTTTTGTATGTATATGTAGCCGCCCGAGTGGATCACGAACCTCGTCACCGAGTCTGGAATTCACAAGCCGGAGTATCCCTTCCTCCAGCTCATGGACGCCTACGGAACCATGGTACCCGACCGCATCCTGACGAAGGCGCTCATGGACCTCGAAGAAGAGGGCATGTTGGAGGCGGATGCGTAGTTGGCAAACAGGAGTCGGATATTAACGCATTTCTTCTGTCCTTTCGCCCGAGTTCACATTCCCCCCCCCCTTCTTGTTTCATTTCATTTCTTCTTTCTGCTATCTTTTGGGGTTAAACGGCGTTGGTGCGGGAGGTTTAAAAAAAGGTCTCATTAGAAGGACACCTGAGAGAGTATACGGGGTGGGAGAGGAAAAGGAAAGACCCCCCTCGAAACCTCGAAGCCTCGAATCTCGATACAGGGATATATCTTTGAGGGAACTGGACTGCGTATTTTTTTTCGTGTCCGCGGCTTCAACGGTTTGAGCGTAATAGAATATCAAGCGTCGTCGTAAGCGGCAGTATCCTCTCTCGACATTCTACCAGGCACTCCAATCTGCAAGCTTTGACGCAAAAAGTGAAAATCATCGGTCTCCAGAGTGATGGACTAGTATGTTCATTAGAGGCTAGAGCCACAGTTTCCACTCTCTTTCATTAAGTCCCGATAGCTAACTAAAGCTAAGCAAAAATGGCCGACCAGAATCCTCCTATTACCATAT
>ONZQ02000014.1:85496-99726 GCA_900312665.1 Cephalotrichum gorgonifer | reverse complement strand
CCCCTCCCCCCCCCCCCCAACGACTTTCATACCAAATCATGTTACAATCTTCTACACGCCCCTTCCTAGGAGGAACCCCAGCGACCCAAAGAGTGAAGTTGAATCACTCCGCTATCCCCGCCAGCCGGTGTTGAGAGCCGGGCGTCTCGACGGAGGGAGAGGACGGCGCCTCTCCGCTACGGCGTATCCCGGACGAGGCGGGCGCCGACCCATGCGTAGACGTAGTTCCGCTGGTACCAGTTGACGCTATCCCACCGTCAGCTCCACTACCCTTCGAAATTCTTGTCCTCCCCATCTAGGGATACGGAACGGAAGAGGAGAAAAGGGGGTTGACTTACAAGGACTTCCGCCCAGCAATCCGGGGATGGGTAGCCCACGAACCGCCGAGGACGATGTTGTGCTTCTCGTCGAAAAAGTCCGCTATACACTGTTAGAGCCTACCGCGTATCGACTCGTAGTCGGAGGCAGGGGGAGGGAGGGAGACCTGGTCCAGACTTACCAGTATACGCAGGATACAGCGCCATCGGCTCAAAGCCCTCCCACCGCCTCAGGGGGGAACTCGTCCACTCCCACACCCCGCCCATGCCGGACTGGCCGGCCAGCCGGTCACCCATCCCGGTGACCGGCACGGGGTGCCAATGCCGGAGCCCAACATTGGCGCCCTCGAGGTCGATGAAGAGGTCCGACGGGACGTCTCCATCGACCTGCGCTAAGGGGGGCGGGTGGGGTGACTCTTCGACGCCACCGTTCACGAGATGGCTTGAAAAATAATTGTGTTAGTGACCTGTAGGCAGTTCCACAGACGGAGGCCCTCTGACCGGGAAAAGGGGGAAGGGGGGGAAGCGGGTGGGAGGCATACCCATTCACAGCGGGAACCGTGCGTCCCAGCGTCTTTTCTGCCTCGTCCTTATTCAGGTGTTCCGCATAGGTGTAGATGCTCCGTGTCTCCTCGAACGTGGGGATTCGGCCGCCCATCCAGGCCGCACACCCGGACAGCTCGTCGTACGAGGCGAGGACGGGCCAGTCGAGAGCGAGCTTGAGTGGGACTGGTCCGTAGACGGTCCTTACAGTGAGAGCCTCTAGGAAGTCTGCGGGCACGGACACGCCGGCCTCGGACACGCCGTTGATCGAGTCGCTGACGGACCCATTGGTGGACCCATTCGCGCTTGGGGCAACCCCATTCGCGTGTCCATCGCTCGATTCTTCGGCCGACGAACTGCGACCGACATCTGACCAGGATGCCGGTACTTTGTTGAGCTTGTTGGCATATAGATAGGAGGCATACTTATCGTCACCTTGTTAGCAGTGTGTACTCCCCTGAATTGGATTTGGCTCACCTCTTCGTTCGTGATGGGCCTCGATTTGGCCTCGAAGGCGTGGACCTTGGCTTCCCTCAACGGCTTCTCATTGTCCCTAAGAGTAAGATCGTCTTAGCAAAACCCCCCCTTAAAAAAAATACCCCGGAGGCACCAGAGAATGAGAGTGAACTAACCAGCCAAAGTGGGAATCAGGGTCCGTTCCGTCCTCGGGATCCTCCATCCCTATCGTGATAGTCTGCTCCGGAACGGCATGCCACTGATTCGGCACCCTAGCCTGTCGTGCCGCCTCAGCTATCTTCTCAAAATCTGGTCGAGGAACAGCCGGCGGCTTCGTCCTATCACTCTGCAACATCATATAGAGCAGGGTCTCGAAGTGCATCGCCTCGTGCTCGAAACCGATCCAGATAGCCCTCCGGATATCCCTTGATAGGCTCCCATCCCCGCGACCGTAGAGGTTTTTCAACCTCAGCCGGACCCGCTCCTGGTACTCGACGATATCGCCCACGGGGGGCCATTCATCGGGGATTTCGGAGTGATCGTGGCACAGCTCGGGGTTGTCCACATCCGGGTCGATGCCGCGCTCAAAGATGTCCCGGAAGTTGGCGGGCTCCGTCAGGGGCTCGCCGGTCATCTTCGTCAGTTGGATATCCAGGAAGGTCGGGATGTGGCCCAGGTAGAAGATGCTGGCATTACGCAGCTTAATGGGCTTCTCGAGGAGCTCTTCGTCCGGAATCATCTTCCTCGTCAGGTGGTCCCATGCCGCCCACATGGACTCCCAGTCCTGGAGGGAAGGGAGAGACGACTTGGCGTACTGGGACGGGTGGAGGTCAAACGACATGTCTGTCTTCTTCAGTAGGTGGAGGCCTACCGCGGTTCAATGTTAGCGCGAGGGGGCCAGGTATTATTACTATTAACACACGCATCGTGAGAGCGTGGCCGAAGGGCTGAGAATTGCGGGCTTATAAGCAAGTGGTCGGAGGTGGAGGGTGATGCCAATCGATAGAAAGTACTCCGTACTGTGTTTAGCCCAAAATAGAGCCCGAGGGAGCGCCCCAGTGCGCCGGGACATGGGTAATACTATCAGATGACCTACCCTCCATTCTGTGGGGGTGTGTAAGGTGCGTGGGGAGCAGGGATGAGAGAGGGGAGGTACCGCCAAGTCCCGTGGCGCCATTGGCCGCTCCCCTGGAAAAGGAGGGTGAGCCGCAGACAGCCTCAAAAAGATAAAGTAAAAGAGTCTTCGCCAACCTACCGTACTCGTTTCCCCTGGACCAATAGGCCACTTCGGTAAGCCCTGCGGCATCCCACAGCTGGCTAGATTCCTCGGCAGAGTATTTCAAACTCTGCTCCACCTGGATACGCTCCCAGGAGTGGATGAGCTGCCCTAGGACAACAGTATCCTCGCGGGGCGAATAGAAGGCCTGGTGGCGGCCGCCTTGATCGTCGTGGACGTACTCGCCGATGACCTTCCATTTCTTCTCGTCGAAGACGTCGCTGCCGAGGACCTCATTGGCGTGGCTGAGACCATTAAGAATGAATCTACAAGTCATAAAGCATTAGAAGCGGACTGGATGGCAGAGAAGGAGCTCCAGGGTACTCAACACTCACTGGTGTGTAAGTCCTTCGGAATCTTAGTAACAAGCTGTTAGACGATACTAGGCACCGCGGGTTGTCACCGGTAACGAGAAACCTGATTAAGCTTACCGTTGTACGCATGACTGTTTTTGTGTTACTAGTAGTTAGTATTGGAACGAATACTTTGAAAAAGCGCACTCGTGGATTCTGCTCTGCTCTGGTAGTGAGTGGTACTTACTAGACTTTGGCCGGGTTGGCACACGCATCCACACCAAGAAGCATCCCATCCGACGGGCCAAGGGTGTCGGCAAAGCCCCCGAGGAAACTCGCAGCTGCGCTCCTGTCGAAATTTCCTGTAGAGAGACGGATAAGCGGGAAGCCATCACAAACACGGCACTGGTGGGAAGGGAAGAGTTTGTACCAATGCTGGACCCGAGACTAAGAATGAACTTGGGCCGGTCGACGACGCCCGGCTGCTTGAGCCACTCCCTCCCGTCATCGTACGTCCCCAGGAGGCCCCTGCAAACGACGTTCTCGAACGGCGGCACCTGCGCCAGCGTCCTCTCCAGCTCCGTCCGCGACAGGTCCAGGGCGTAGTACTCGATCTCCTTTCCGGCGTCCTCGAGGGCTTTCAAGAGCAAGCAGACCTTGCGTAGGTTCCTTTTGTTTTCCGAAAGGTTAGATTCACAGGGTGTTCAAAAATTATTCTCGTTTTTTTTCTTCTTTTTCTTGCTTCATCTTTCTTTCTTTTTTTCATCTTGGCAGATTGCTGCGGGTGACGTGAAGGGAACGGGGGCGGGGAAAGGGCATTTCAACCGACCCGCTGCCCAACTCGATCACCATAGACCCCGAGGGGATCATTGCGGCGATGTCCCGCGCGTAGCGCGTCAAGATCTCAATCTCATAGTTTGTCAGGTAGTACTCCTCCAAGTAGGTGATCTTGGATTTCGAGTTAGCTGCTGTCCTCCGAAACGGGGTCACCAGGTGGCCGGCAGCCGGAAGGGAGCCGGGGTGAAGGGGAAAAACAAGGGGGGAGGGAAGGAAAAGGGTAAGGGGGAGGGGAAGAAAGGAGGTGTCGGCATACGTCCTCGAAAAGCTGCAGGCCCTTTTCGTTATACAATAGCAGCGTAGGGAGCTGCCGGGGTCCGTTTGTCGGGTTGAACATGGACAGCACGTCCTCCTTCAGGTCCATCTCGACGACGGACCGCCGGATGTCAATGATATCCAGGACTGCGTCCTCCTCCATCTCCGCCACACCCGCCGAGGAGGGTGGAGTGGGGAGGGCGATCCCGCCTACGGATCCCTTGAAGTCTTTCCCGTCACGGGAGACCGTGTCCAGCATGGCGTCGACCGAGAGAGCTTCAGGCATCTTGTTGGCGGCGTCGTTTGCGTGTTGTTGGTAGGCTCGGAAACTAGTTGAACCTGATAGCACGGAAACGCTAGGGACAATATAGGACTGAGACGAACTTCAGCAGGATAGTAAGAAGTTGCGAGGATAATTTAGGAGTATTATATAGAGTGAGTGATGCACGGTTGTAGGTTGTAGGTTGTAGGGTTTTAACAGGGCAAGCTTCGAGCTCAGCTCAGCTCATCTGCCTTCGTTAAGTGCACGTACTCCACTCCGGACGCAGGTATACTTGACATTACATACACTGCGCACTCCATACTCGTATCCATATTCGTCCTCGAACCCAAAACTAGATGCATTATTATTAACCCCCCTCCCCAGCTTGACGCCACTCCCACGCCTTTGGGTGCACCTGAGTGGGTACTCCCCACCACCTCGCCGGTTCCAGTCTAGTCAAACTTGTCTCGTCCATCCGACTACGACGTCCGAAGTATGGAGTTTTATGGAGTATTACGGAGTAATGCTCATCATAGCTCGACGAATAGCTTGAAAGTACTCCGAGCTTCCCGACCAAGCGCCTGGCGGGTCTCCCCCAATCGACATCTTGAAGTATGTCCGGACATACTGTCGGTAGTTTGGTGGGAAATGTTATGCCGTAGCGCCGCGCCAGAAAGACAATGGCCGCCGCCGTATTAACGATGGTCTCTTTCTTTCTCGTCCAAGGAACTTGTCGAGCTGAGCTAGCTGTCCCGCGATGGAGGTAGCTAGCTAGTCCTACGCGAGATGCCAGATCAAAGTCTGGTGTATGTCACACAACGAGATGCAATTCACCCAATCCAGGTTATGGCCCTGATTCCAAATGGATGGAACAAGTCTGGGGATAAGCATGGATACCTCACCCAGAGTACACTCACATCCTCGGCAGATCCGTGCACGCGTGTACATGGGGTAAGCGACCTCAACCTAGACCCGAGGCGGCCTGGCTACTCGGTTGGTCATGGTAAAAGGAAATGTAATGGACCAGAGTCTCCGCTCCGGGGGAGTAACATGTGTACCTGGTGTGAGGGGATGAGGGGTGAGACGTGAGGGGTGAGACGTTCATGGTGAGGGGCAAGGAGTGAGGGGCGAGCTCTAATGTGGCGGTGGCCAATTACCCCAGTGGTAACTCATCTCATCCTGCCGCGATCACAAGATGTATATCTGACCAGGCTTATAACACCAAGCTCGATGCCTGGAAGCTTGGAAGGAGCTCTCCGCGCATGTCAGGTTGGAGTTGCCAGGCTTGGCGTGCCTGGCCCCGCCGCAGTCGTGCATGGGTGTCATGGTGGCCCCACCCGCCCCCACCCGCCGAACGGAGTACAAGGGTCCGTGAGGAGCTTATTTACTAATCAATTTCTCCCCCGTTTGGCTACTTCAGTGAGTGTCCCCATCACCAGCTACATGGCTCGGGATAGACTTACCAATACTACCACCTGTCCGTACTCTATTTCCGACTAGGATCCTGTACGGCGGGCTTTACCAGCCCTCAGGACACCCGGCATTCCGAGTCTCGAGCTCTGCCCTAGCCCTGGGCGGCAACCCCGGATCCCCGAAAAGCCCCTTGTCCTGCACCTCGCCGAATTTGTTAGGAACCCCCCCGTGTCCCCGTGTGGGGGTTTCCCATCCCGTGGCCAGTCCGGACCTCCCCCTACGTAACCACCTGGTCATCTACCCCTCTTCCCTCCCCCCGTGCATTGCCTGCTTCATCGGCGTGCTAAACCGGTATTAACTCTATCGTATGGACTTACATACGAGTACTTGGATTGGGCCTTGTACTTCCTCTTTCCATACATGACCTCGCTGACAAAAGACATAAATATAAGTACCTGTTACCTCGAACCCAAATGTGAACATCAGGAATCATGTGCCGCCTCGCCTCCAATGATAAAGCCCTCTTTAACCGACATCATCTGCTACCTGAAATACACACAGCCTGTGAGATCACTCTCGAAGGGTGAGATAATTCTAAGAGCGCTTAACTTAAAACAGCGGTTGATGGGTATCTCGGGTTGAGCAATTGCGAGCCGGCGACTGGGCAAAACAGGGGAAAAGGACGGTCATATCATGAACCCCCCCTTCCCCCCTCTCTCAGGTTGTAAAATTCAAGCGACGCGCTAGATAGTCATCATTATGTTGTTGTATCCATGGCATCCACCCTCGTCGAATGTATTCTACCTGCTACAAGGACGAGCAGAACCAATGTCATGGGACTTCTCCCTCACCCCTTTGAATCGAATCTCAGAGGAGGTGCCGATTGAAGAAGGTAAACCACCGCATAGTCAGAAGATAACCCACAGGAGCCCCGGTTTTTCTTCTTACGACATGGAATCATATATGGATGTCCGCCCCGCTCTTGCGCCCCTTACCCCCCCCCCCCCCCCTTTCCCCCCCCTAACTGTTCTCATATAATTGGATCCAAAAACTCGCTTGAAAGCACCCCGCGCGGAAACAAGGAAAGGTCCGAAAACACATACGAGCAGAAGGTGGGGAAATGCTATGCAGGTCAGATGCTTCGCCCATAGCCAGGCGTGGTCCGATCAGCGCAGGGGCCAGGCCGCGCCTCGCCTCGCCGTCATCATGCTGGGTGTCCGATCGCCGATGCGGACATGAACATTTCCGGCGCGTGCTGTCCCTTTTCCTCGAAGTACTGAGAATCCCACACCGGCGGCTGGAATAACGCAAACGAGTAGGTCAACTCCTCGGGCCCGAACATCTCACCCTGGACTGCGCTGATCCGGTCGCTCTCGTGCTCGAGATACGAGGCCGGATCGCTTGGGTAGTGTGCTCCGTCGGGGGACACCTCATGGGGCGCCTCGAAGGTATTGTGGAGAGCTGGGGGCGGATCCATTGAGTAGTACTGGCTTCTCAGGAGAGCCTCCTGTGCTATCTGCGGCGCCCTATAAGTCCCGTCAATATGCGGTGACGTCTCCTCGCTTGGAGCCGGCCCGTGGTGGCTCGTGGCGCCGCTGTTGATAGGTGTAAACGCCACAGGGGAGATGGTTGCGGAGGAGAGACTGGCGTTGGCAGGTCGGGGAGAGGCGCTGGCAAGAGACGGGGTTGTTGGGATGGCCATGTTGCCGCCGGTCCCGGTCCCGGTACCGGCGCCATTGCCACTGCCATCCCTGTGGCTGCCGCTGCTGCTGCTGCTGTTGTAGTGAGGCTCGGCCACCGATGGCCCGTCCCTGTCCGGAGAACGCGTGTGAGAAGTGTCTGAGCCTTCGCGAGTTGCATTGCGGTCGTCTTCGGACGGGAAGATGTTTCCGTTGCTCGTAATCTTCCCCTTGTGTGTTCTCCACTCTCGGCCCCCACCTCCCTCCACGCCCCCCCGCCCTCCGGCCCGACGACCCGCGGTATGGTCCCGTCCGTTATTCTTCCCCTCGCGCTTGTGAAAGTCGTTTGTCACCTGAGCAAAGTAACGGTCACAATCCCCAAATATCTTAATGTAGGTCGATGCTAGCGGGAGATATGACGACAATTTCTCGAGCGCATGGTACGTGGTCCCTGTCGCGCTTTCTTTCGTCATGTCGCGAATGGCTTCCCGCTGGCTCTCGACGTCTCCAGACTCGCTCATGTAACCCTCAGTATCCATATGCGGGAAATGAATGGCGTAGAGGCCGCAGAAGGCCGAAGTCCAGATCGCGAAGAGGACCAGGGATGACTGTGGGAGCTTGTCCCCCGCCAACCCGATCAATTCTACGATGTCGCGAGCAGATCGGAAGACGTGCTCCGCGCTCTCCATCCAAAAGCCCGCTGGGCCTTCGTCCACGATCAGAGGCGGGTCCAAGGGCCCAGAGGGCCTCTCGCAACGTATCGGAATGAAGGGTATATATTCTCGGTGTATCATGATCTGACAGACCGAGCCTAGCATATGTAGCGAGACGTACATGCTCGTGGCTTGGTGGTTATCGTGGCGAAAGAAGTTCTTCGTCGATAGGGTAAACGTCTCAGGAAGGCTCGCATAGAAGTCATCAAGTCGCCGCCTGAGTTTCCTAAAGGTCGAGTTCTCGTCCCATGGTCGGTGGCCAGACTCGGTCGCGCGACCTCCGCTGAAGCTGTATCGGGTGATCTCCCCCCACAGATCCACCAGCTTCACGAACCGGCTAAGGACGCTGTCATCTGAAGGGAATTTGGGATCACGTGGCTGTACCTCATCGCCCTCATTCAGGAAGCCTGTATAGACCTCGGACGCCAGGTCGAAGGCAACCTCGGAACATGGAAGCTGGATATGCAGGTCGGAAGTGCTGATCATCGATGCGCGGTCATCTCCTACCGCCAGGAGTCGGTCTAAAATTAGGCAACTAAACATGGTCCGTCGCCTCGTCTCCTTCTCTATTATCCAGTCTGATGGGGAGACTTTTGAAGGACCTGACGGGCCCGACCGCCCCCGTGCGGATCCGGTTGACTGTCCGGGTTTATCGCCGTAGCCGAGACGGAGGGCCTGGGCCATCCGGATCGCTGTGCCGACATACATCCATGCCCTGACACCAGCCTGGGGACGGTTGCGCGTCCACTCGTAGAGTCCTAGCATGAGGAAGGCCTGCACACGTTCCACGCTAACACGCGCTATGGCTCCCGGGAGTGACCCTAGGGCGGTGGCGAGAGCAGTCGCATAGAACTCGGATGCCGAGTTCGGATCCACCTTGCCAGAGGTTGGCCGGGATCGAGAGCTTCCAAAAGAGGAGATGGCCGCGACGTACTTGACAAGGTCTGCATGGAACCGGGCAGTAAGTGTAAGGACGCCTAGCAGAACAAGGTTGACGTCGTGATCGGTTTCCAAGTGCCCCTTCTGTTTCAGATCTATCTTCTCCTTGAGGGTAGCCATATGTAGAAAGGGTAGTTCGGTTGAGAAGTGTAGTTTATATATGGTAAATACCTGGTCCCAGAGCTCTCCCCTAAGGAAAGGATACGACAGCACTTCCTCGGCGTAGGCGGCAGATCGTTGCGTTACCCATCCCGAGATGTCGTCCATTCTCTTCCTCTTCTTCTCGGGAGCACTGTCCCGCTCCTGCTTCACGACGTTCGGGTCCGACCGCCTCGTGGGCGGGGCGGCCACGTCAGGGTACTGGCATTTATGGCCTCCCTTGATACAGGTCTCGCAGGGAGCGGTGCCACCATCATTATCGCACTTTATCTTGGACCTCCGACACCTCAGGCAAGCGATGCTCGATCTCAGGGGTGGCCGAGTCATCCTGGGCCGCTTTTCGTCCTGACGAGGCGTGGCCGACCACGCAGGCCTGTCCTCGACAGTTCTGGGGTCGTTCACCGCATCTGCCGATTCGGATTGTGTTTGGGGTTGGCCGTAAACTCTGATGGTGGCCTGTCCGACTGGATCGAGATGGCTAGCCCCAACCCTTGGAGCTGCACGGTCACAGGCCTCCTCGTTCTTGGTATACGGGCTAGACACGGTGGAGTGTGCGTCGTGAGGTTCGTCGATATCCGACGGATCGGGGGGGGAGAGGATAGACTCGATTCGAAATTGGGAAGAAATTGTCGCGGTTTGGCCCTCTTACGGACCTGAGTGACGGGCTAGAACTGCGGGAGCGAAGGGGGCCAGATGAGGTGGTGTGGTTGACAATGACACCAAAGAGGACGGCGCCTGGGTGGAAACTCACACCGCGCGCTCAGTATGACGCCAGTGCTGTAGGATATACAAGTGGAACACACCCCGAGGCGCGGCCCTGGCGGATATCGACCTGGGAAACGGGAAGGCAGGGCGAGGACATCCACGAGAGAAGAAGAAGGGCGCCGGGGAATGGGGCGTCCTGAATCAACTCTCTTCTCCAATGCGCGTGGAAGGCGGGGTGGATAAGGCAGAGCCTACCGTGGTGGCACAGGCGCTGGACGGGCAGATGAGAGGTCGTATGCCCCACAGGAGACAGACACTTTCGGTGGGAAATGCCTGGGGAGAGGAAGTGCGTGAAAATGCCGGGTTGTGTTGTGTGTGACAGGGTCACAACACTACAGCAAACCGAGACCGCTTCGGACTTGCCGCTAAGTGGGGTGGGAGCGAACGAGTGGGCGTTCAAATAGGCGACCTCCTGGCAGGCAATCACCCTTAGGGCAAGGGAAAGGGAAGTTAATTTGAAGCAAGAATTGATGAATTGGAGTCGCAGTAGGCGTGACTTGACAAGTCGGATCCTGTACCGGTAGAAGACTCCTAACGACGTCAAGGGCTGAGTCGATGGAAGAAGAGAATAAGGCCGACCCGGGTTTCAACGAAAATTATCCCCGACAAGGAACCTCCTAGACACTAGATGAGAGAATTCCAGGGTGGAGATAACGCCGTGTGCAGGTATAGACGGATAGGCAAGGTGATGTAAAGTTGAGATGTTCTGGAGATAAGCGGCGGCTGGTCGACTGGGAAGAGAACGAGAGGATGGGCACGAGGGACGGCGACGAAATGGTCACATACGGACACGGCTAGAGGCGGGACGGCGACAAACTCCAATATCAGATACCACTTATTATCTGAAGTACGAATAAGCGAAACATTCAGCTATGCCGGATCGTGGCGGGAGTCTAGTCGAGGAATAAGAATAGCAGACGGGCAGGAATGGAGCTGTGGAGGTGGAAGGTGGAGTATCTCGACAGTTCGAATTGCGGGCTCGGCGCGGTAAGGGTGAGCTAGCGTTGTGTCGAGTGTGGGGAAGGAGAGGGACAGGCTGGTGCTAAATTCACCTGCCATGCACCTCCCAATTTTCACATCTCATGGTCGGCTGTGGCTAAGGCGTTTCCTAATAACCGGTAACATCAAACGCCCACGAAGTAGCACGTCGGACTTGTGCCGACCTGTGCACCAAAGAGTTACTCCGTGTTACTCTGAACTCACCGGGTACCTCCTAACATTTCTGGGTCGAGGGTTCCTTCTGAGTATGCAGGGTATTTCTCTGAGCGGGAGCCAGCGCCCCAGGCGCTCATTTCGCTGTCGCTCCTTCCTGTCCCGTCCCTCATTCCCGTGGTAGGAGATACACGGTAGCCCGCTCGCCTTCACCCATGACCATGCTGGGACCGGACCCATTCAACTTGTTTTCCCTTCCTATACTTGTACAGGTACGCAGTAAGAAACACGGAGAGCGATCTTCGGTGATACAGATGAGCCTGGGATGGGAAAGCAAACATTCCGCTGTAAGTAACGAGTACTTGTATTGTAGAGCACATGGGCTTGATCCTGCGTAGCGCAGCTGCTTACTTCGTCCTCGTGCATGGTCTATCATGCAGCAGGGTAGGAGGTACTGGGATCATTGATACTTCAATCTCACTCCTCTTTTAGGGGTGGCCACCCTTTTGCGAATAATTGTATAAGCATGCGCGACCATTCTGGCCGTAACAGAGTTCTCCTACTCACCCAGCGAGGTTTTCGTGTGTACTATATATGAGACAGATATAGGCGAGGCTGCAGTTTGCAGTCTCTTAGGATCAAGGTTGTATTGGATGAGATGAGAACTTCCTCGAACGACGACTGCTTTCGGGTTTCCCTGAAAGACTCTTTTATTGCTCCTGTACAAGTACTTGCCCGGGTGGCGTTGAATCTACATGACGGACTGGCGCGTGTTGTCTGCATCGATCGTCGAAACAGGCGCATATTATCCTTGCCGGGGGGTGCCCAAGTGAGGAGTAGGGTACTCCATACACCTAGCTGTACGCGAAGGCTCATCGTCTGGTATGCTGTCCACACCTGAGGCTACTAGATAGCTCAGAATGTGCAACAAACAGCACGTCTCCGCCAGGAGAGCAGAGAGCACCCGGTGCACTTGAGTTCGTGAATGGAATGCTGGAAGGACCATTTCCGGCCTCTCCTGCATGGTGGTATCGAAATGACAGCCGCCGGGTCACCAAGTGTGTTTTGCTACCTGCCAGTACGCACCCTTAGATATGTCCTGATGGCAATAAATAGTTCCGAAAGGTTACAAGTACCTCACGTCCATCGCGGGTGTGGTGATGAAGATAGCGGCGGCCTGCAGTCTGCATCAGGCTGCACGCACCCAGACGCCAAAGTGCTACTGTACTTGTACTTCACCCCTACCTCCCACCCAATCGTCTGCTTTGGGTAGAAAGCGGTGGACTCGGAATTTATCTTGTGCAACCTTGGGAGCGCCTAAAATAGGCCAGGCACAGGTATGGAAGTCCAAGTAATAGCTGGGCAGCATCGTCGGGTAGGGATCGTCTGTGCCAAGTAAACTATAAAACTATAATAAAGCACGTCCTTCGAGTCGGCCTGTACTTGTCCGCTTAATCCCTGGAGTTTCGCATCGTGGCCATGTATATCCTGGTCCAATGGTGAGGTTGGGGACTAGCGTCCGATCATGAGTCGCAAGTGCCCGTGAATCTCGGGTCCTAGCGAAAAGAGGCGCCAGGGCTTGTGGGTCATCCCGGATGGCTGTAGTTAGTTGATGCCCCTCTCCGGCCAAGTGCTAGAGGCGGCGGCGGCTTAGGTCATCATGTTATTAACGCTTTCAAGTACGATTAATTACCTCCTTGTCCAATGCCAGTGAACTCGTACTTGTGGATAGCTTTTCCCTAGCGTTGGCGCTAGACTAAAACTGACGTTGGGTTTGGTGGGCGGCGCTTTCCCGCCCAGAGCGGTACGGGCCACCCGTAGTTATTAGACTACGCGTACTTGTATTCGAACGAAGTCCAGGTTCGTTCATCCCCCACCTGGTATCTGAAGGTTGATACTCAGAAGTGACTTACTCGTAGAATTGTGGTGGTCCCAGAAAAGTGGGACGGACGGGACTGCGCCACCTACCTCGGGAGTTGGAGTCTCAGAAAACACTACATTGTACGCTCTGCGGCAGAAATGACACAGGGAACCCACAAAGCTGGCTGTGTAGACTGTGGTGGTGTGGAGGTTGGCGTTGGCGCTTAACGTGTGAGAGACGCTGTCGCTGGGCGACGTCATTGGAGGCCGCTGGTTTCAAACCAACCACTACGAATGTGGCCTCCAATGCCCAGAAACAGCGAAATGGTTTGAGAAGCTATCAGTTCCTAGGGAGCAGAAAATATCAAGAATATCTCTTGGCCGTCAAGCTTCTAGGAATACACTCATCAACCCACGCCTATCAATAATAATAGGGTCGATATTGGCTGGCAGACAAGACAATAATCCTTCCCCCCCCCGTCACACCATATTGTGACCCAAAGTACCCCTCCCTCAACACCAGCGCAACCCCGCTACGCGCGACATTTTCCCACGTAACACACCAGACAATCGAATCGACACAATGTCTGGAGCACAGCACGTAAGTGTGAGCAATCGTTCCTTCGCACGACGATTTTCTAACTATGAATTCAGGACCCCAAGCTCCTCTACGCCATCGAGGATGTGAAGGCGTACCACATCGCCGATGGAAAGGAAGTATCGCTTACCCCATCGGGGGGACAGACCCTGTCGCTCCTGATGGTCCCGACCTCGTCACCGTTCGCCGATGCGTCAAACATCGGCGCCGTTGAGAACGACTTCTATCTCCATCTCCACCTCCCCCCAGAACTTGATCTTCCCCTGCCTGCGACCACTCAGATCTACCACCAGCCGCCTTCGAGCTACCTCATTCCTCGATGGGACCTTGGCCCGGATAGTGGCGCCTTCACACGCATCGAGTTCCCGCGGGCCGGGAGTAGGCCCGGGCTCCAGGAAGATGTTGACACCTTTGAGACCATCCTCGCCCAGTGTACCGCATTCCTCGAGCGGGCGCCTCCTCCAAGGCCCTCGAAGGTCCGTGGCGCCTCGTCCAAGGCCGCCGAGGCCGCAGGTGAGGAGCTGCCGGCGTACAACCCTGCAGACTACGCGCCGGGAGAGGGATACGCTGAGGGAAGCCGCAGCTCCCATCCCGGCGGCCGGATAGTTCTTATCAACGAGGAGGATGGAAGTGTCCTTGGCGAACTAGGCGGGGAATATCAGATTCAACAGCATAGCGATGTTAAGCCAGGCTCCAAAGGTCATCAGCCCCCT
>ONZQ02000014.1:0-85476 GCA_900312665.1 Cephalotrichum gorgonifer | reverse complement strand
CCCCCCCNCCCCCCCCCCAAACCCCTTCCACTTATGTGGGCTGCAGAAGCTGACGCCTTGATAACAGATCCCGTGGAGTTTTCGTTCCCTACTGAGGGAAACAAGATATCGGTACTGCCAGCCCCCCCGGACTACGTCGAGAAGAGTGTCCACCCAGCCTACAAGAAGTCGACGATGGTGACCTCGGCGACGAAGGCCTCCCGATTGATTGTTACCACATCGAATTATATCTCCAAGACCATGCAGAGCCAAGCAGACAGCTTCACCAAGAACACGAAGCCCAACCCCGAACCGGTCACATTTACCCCGGCCGCTCACGACCGCATCCGCAGGATCAACACCTTTTCCACAAAGGCGGCCGGCTTCTCGGCGGCGACTGTCGGGCAGATCGGAAGGCTTGCTCAGAACGTCGGGGCGGGCCTGGCGAGGAAAAAGTCGGGCGGCGGGAGAGGGTACGATGCTGATGGCAATCCCATCGAGACGTATAAGCCGGGCTTGCTCAACAAGAGCTTGATGGCCTTTAACACCGTCATCGACGGCGTTGAGCAGGCCGGCGCGAACCTGCTAGGTAGCACGTCGGCTAGTGTGTCCACCGTGGTTGGCCATCGCTGGGGCAGCGAGGCCGGCGAGGTGGCCACCAATGTCACTAGTGGATTCAAGAACGTCGGTCTAGTCTACATTGACGTCACAGGCGTGTCGAGACGGGCCGTGTTGAAGGGCGTTGCCAAGGGAATGGTTGTCGGAAAGGTGGCAAATGGTGGAGGCGATCTGGTCGTCGGAGGAGGAGACGGCGGGTCTTTCATCTACCCTACGGACGACAAGAGTGCAGCGCATGGGAAGAACGGGTCGGGTGCTGCGAGTAGCGCGAGCTCCTTATATGAAGGGAACGGAAAGAAGGCCGCCGATGGCAGGTATGCGTGAGGAGTAAGTAGAGGGAGAAGTGGGATTTCATCTGTTATCATGACGCACCTTTCATCCTCGTTTGTAGGTATTAGTGCTGCTCCGGCCTCTAGGAATATTTTGGGTGTCAATTTAATTGCCGTTTTCCATTCACCGAGGATGAATGAACTCTAATATTTAGCTGGGCCAACCTTCATGATAGCAATGTCACGTGGCCGGGAGTGCTCCTGCGCACCCCGAAGGGCGGGATTGGAAATGGTGTCGAGGAGGTATCTGTCCGTCCGACACAAAGCACTTGGTGAGCTTACTGAACTGTGCCTTGAAGGTCCTCTGGTAAGAATACAGACAGGCATTCAAGAACGACGGATCCTTGCTATGGGTCTTGGCCTCAGTTGAACCCCTCCACGACCCACCCCCACTTGGCGCACCCAGACGCGTCCAACGGAACATCACTATTATTTCGTGCAAACCCACCTATTCACTCTCCCATGTGCCGACTCGAGCTCTTCGGCTCTTTCTTACTTTTTGCACGGGACATTCGCGGGTATTTTCGACGGAAGCCAACATCAAAGGAGAATGTCTCTGAGCCATCGTACCTGCCCGAACCTCGAATAGACCGCCCCGCCGAGCTCGCGTCCACCACTGCCAATCCGGACACACGCGCGCCCGACCGAGCCCGTCACCGTAATGCTCCACGAAATCCTCCTCTCCCTCTCGGGCCACCCATCGCCGATCCTCCGAATTGACGATGTCTCGAGTGCGTACGCACGCGCCGGCATCTCCCCCGCCGAACGCGACCTGTTATCCTCGATAGCGCACCTGAGCGACCTGCACATCAAGTTGCTGAGCTACGTCTCCCAAGTATGCGCGAGCCACCCAAGCATGGTTAGCCGCGCGGTGGCGACGACGATCGAGCTCGTCCACCTGGCGGAGTTCCAGCGGAAAGTGCTGGAGGTGGAGAGTACGATACTGCGGGAGGACGCGGAGCTCGTGGGGGCGTATAGCATCGTCTCGCTGACCGCCGTCGTTGCTGAGTTCACACCTTGGACGAGGAGGATGGAGTGGCTGTGGGAGGTTGTTCAATACATGCTCAAGGGGGGTGCCGGCGGCGAGGCTTGTACAGCGCCCCAGCTGATCGGCAGGTTGAGAAAGGAGCTTCAGAGCGGATATGTCGATATCGAGGAAACAGCACGGAGTCTCGTGAGGAGTGCTGAGATGGCGTGGCTCAAGCAGGCCTCGGCGTGGATACTTTACGGGAGGCTGCCGACTCTCGAGGCGGAGGGCTTCTTCATCCGGACCACGGACGGAGAGAACGAGGTACAACCTCCTTGAAACCCCTATCCAAAGAAGTGCTAACCGAGACAGTCAAAGGAGTACATCTTGGAACCCTCGCTGCTCCCGAGCTTTGTGCTGCCCTCCACAGCGGCGTCCATGCTATTTATTGGCAAATCCTTGAACCACCCTCGCGTCAGGGCCACCCTGGAATCCGGCGCGCGCGGACGAGACCACGTGTCGGCTCAGCTGAGGGAGCTGTCCCGACTGACATTCCCTCTCGAGAGCCCCAGCTTTTCGAAAGCCATAAACTCAATCAGACTATCCCTGTCGAGAAACACTCTGCAAGACCTGCTCCCCCTCGAGAGGGTGGTTGAGATCTTGCAGCTGTTCCGGGACTACTTTCTCCTCGCCAAGGGCGAATTCGCCATGACCCTCACGCAGGAGGCGGACGAGAAGAGCCGCAACCGGTGGAGGCGAGCGGACAACCTAGCCTACGAGCAGAGGGACGGCCTAAGCAACGTCGCGGTCAAGCAGGGGGAGGTGACCAGGGTGCTCGCCAGGACGTGGGTCGCCATGGGCTCGATGCAGGGCCTCCACTCGGAAGAGGACGAGGGGATCGAGCTTGCGCGGGACCTCTTGCGCCTCCACCTCACAAAGTCAAAGCCCGCGACGCCGTTGGTGCTCGGCTCCGCCATGTCGCGGCCCAGCGCGAACACGCTCGCCACGACACCATTCAGGAATCTACTGTTCTCCGTGCCCGTCGTCCTCACGCTCTCCGAGATACCCTCCCCCCTCGACATGTTCCTGTCGAACTCGGACCTGCAGATATACACCGTCATCAACTCCTACCTACTCTCGATCCGGAGAGCCCACATCCGCCTCACCGACCTCTGGAAGATGACCTCCCTACGAAGGCACTATCCGGCCCCACCTGGCCCCCCGCTGGGAAGCACCCGCGCCGGCCGGGAGCAGGTCGTGCTCCTCCGGAACCGGCACGCGTACAGATCCTCCGTCATGCGGAGCGCGTGGGTGACCTGTAGTGCCGCCGCCTTCTTCTTCGCGGAGACGGAGGCCTACATGCAGTCCGAGGTGGTGGCCGGCCTATGGGATGATTTCAACTCCTGGCTTGCCAAGGGCGACACGGCGGCCTCCACTGCCTCAACACCAAAAACCTCCGCTCGAGGAGCGAGGCTGGCGTCCTCCAAACCCGATACTCCCGGAAGTGGCGCCGACGATGAGGACATCTGGCTAGACGAGTCCCCGACTTCCGAACAGCCGGGCGCCCATCAGCCCGCCGAGCCGCACGCTACCCCCGCCCCGCGCGACCCCGAATCCCTCTCCACGGCCCACAGGACCTACCTCCGCTCTCTCTCCCGCCACCTCCTCCTCACGCAGACCCCCTTCACGGAAGCCCTCTACTCCCTCCTCGTCTCCGTCGACCACCTCGTCGCCACCGTCCACCGCCTGCACTCCACCTGGTCGTCCATGGACCTCGAGACCGACGCGGGGGTCCTCGACGCCTTCTCCGACCTCGAGGCCGACGAGAAGGACATCATCCCCGCGCTGAGGGGGCTGGAGGAGAGCGTGCGCTGCTCGATCGGGGAGGTCATAGAGTCGCTGAGGGAGCTGGAGCTGAACAGCTCCTTCGCGGCGGAGCTCGAGGGCGACGGGGACCTAGACGACGATGGCGCCGCGTTCGGCGGCGACGGGTACGTGCCCAGGCGCATCGGCGGCATCAACCGCCTCCTTATGAAGTTGGATTTCGGGGGCTGGATAGGGCAGAGGGAGGATGCGTTCGCGGACTCTTAGAACGAGGGTAGTTCCTCGGAGATGGCTCTTTCCTCTCCGCAACGAAAGAAGAGGCTACGAGGTGTATCATCATCCATCGGTCCCGGTAGGGGAAGTTATGATTTGACGAGATTACGAATATAAACATTGATATGAGCGGTGGACTTTGGCGTGTCAGTGTAAGTCTGCCTGCGGGTGCTTAGCACTCAGCTCGCGTATACGAGGAAGAGCAGTCATCGCCCTACACCCAGCAACGGCCAAGGCCATCCATCTAAGCAGGTGAGGCATAAGATAGCCAGCCCATAATAATCAATCCAGGCCAAAAAGGGAATGATAGAACACATGCATCACCAATTGTTCGAGACGTTCGCACATTTTCTGTCGTCCTTCACAGAGACATAATGGTTTAGATTCGTTGACGCATCATTATCATCGTATCATACCCATGCGAAGCAAACAACCAACCTCGGCGGTCGCTCAGGATGAAAAAAAAAACCACCTGATAGCGCCATATCCATGCCAATTCCCGTTACACGACCCGTCCATAATGTCCTTTTGTTTGGTTTCCCAGGTCCGTATCCCATAGTATACATGTGCCAATGAAATTCAGCCTTATTCCCTCCAAGGCTTTCCACGTATGAAAAATTAGAACTAGATATCGTATCCTCCCAATGTCCGAGGGGAGGAAATACAGCTCGCGGTATATAGCGCAGGAATCGGCGCGGCTGGTGTATAAGGACGCCAGGAAACCGAAGGGTTCAGAAGACGCGACGAGGATCCCAATGCCGACTGAGCCTAGGACACCCATCGTGACTTACACGCGCAGGCCGGAGAGACGGCTCTCCTTCTTCGGGTCCCACCGCTGTCTAATACAGTCGTCGACCAGGGCGATGAGTCCAGTAGCGACGTAGACTCTATGTTATCAAAAAGTTAGCGAATTTGTCCGTCACACAAAGGACTCATCTGGGTATCAAGACTTACTCTGCCAGTGTCGCATCCAACTCCCGGCTGAACCACATCGTGCAAGGTGGCATCCAACCCCCATCTAGCTCGTCACACGTCAGCTCGTTGGGGGAGCGCACGTCCGGGACAATGTTGCCCAGAAAGAAGTCCTGCCGGCCGTCGCTGACGAGATGGAATGAGGTAGTGTTCAGATTCTCGTTGTAGATCCTCCTCCAGGAATACCGCCGACCCCACCACTCGAAGTCGTACCGCTTAGATGCCGAGCCCCCACCCCTTCTCATCACCTCGATGGTGGCGTAATTGGTAAACATCAGCTTGATGGTGTCGGTGGGTGTTGCCTTGATCTTTGACTCATGTTTGGCATGTGGTGAGGTAGAAATGTAGTCGTCATGCTTCCTGCTGCGCATGGAGAGGCTCGAGTCGGGGCGCTTGTCTGAGTGGCCGCTCTTGGAGCTGAATAGTGTGCTGGTGGAGTTCTGGCGTCTAAACTGGGGCCTTGCTCCGAGCGACTTGAATACGCTCGAGACGGAGCGTTGAAGCGACTTTCGACCTTCGGATGTGCCGCTCGAGTATTCCCTCTTCGCACGGCATACCTCACGGCCGGATTCCCGGCAGTATCGACGTAGTGAGAAGATGCGGGCGTCGAGGTCGTACATACGCAGGTGGAAGAGCTGCACAATCCGCTGTGGTCGGTGGGGCAGCTGTGTATCCACCCGGAGGTTCATGTTCCCATCTGACGTGAATTCATCGTGGCGGATGAGCATCCTATCTAGGGATGGGAATAGGTCGGGGAAGGTCCTGTAGTTGGACGGCTGTACAGTAGGGCCCAGGACAGCCTTTCGGTAAACCGGTAGCTGCGGTATTCGTGAATCGTCTCCATAGCTGTCGTCTGAGGACTCGTCGTCGGAGTCTAGCGTGGAGTCGAATGTATCTCTCGAGGAGCTCTCGTAATATGTTGTGGGATGTGATACGGCATTCCCGGAAGGCTTTTTGTGGGAAGATGGCGCGCCTTTGGGCACGCGCGTGGGTATCCGGCTACTATCGACAGACGTAGGGGCTGTGCTCGTGGAGCTGTATGAGGAGGTGCTTCTCCCGGAGCTTCTGTCCTCCCATGCCTCCATGGCGAACCGTGATGACGGTCCGGGTCCAGGCATGTCTTGGATCGAGGAGATGTGAGGTTTCGATTCCGGGTACGGATAGGAAACGGAGAGGTGCGGGGCGTGTAAGGTGTGGGTGAGATTCTATTCGGTGGTCGTGTAAGTTATCGTAGGTGGCTATGAAGCTCTCTAGTGACTAGAGACGTAGGTGTCGTACCTGCCGAGAGGATACAGGGAGATGGCAAAAGGTGAAAAGTCGAACTTAGCTCGGCCTGAAGACGATTGTAGCCAAGAATGGGAACGTTGCGCGGTCGAGTGATAGACTGCGTGGCGGTCAATCAAGCAGACAAGCGGGACCGGAAACTAGCTTGAGCTTGACGGTTCACAACGAATAAGATCCGACCTTATGTAGAGGCCCAACTTGGAACTGGTGTGGGTGGAATGTGGACTTATGGGAGGACTTGGAGTTGCATATATTCAATGACTTGTGTGTGCTTGACTGGAAGACAGCAGAGGACTTGGAGAGTAAGTGGTGTGGTGTGGTGTGGTAGGGTGAGATGAGATATTATTCGACTTATATACAAAGATGAAGCAACAAGACGAGAGAGGCGTGGTGCACGAGTAGGGGAGTGTCCTATCTGCGCGCAGCTACCAGTAATACATGTATGCACATGTAGGCAACAAGAGCCGGATTCCAAACTGATTCGTTTGGGGTGGGATGGCCTCGTGAGAGAAAATCTAGCCGATCCTGGCGTGACGTCTCTATTGTCGTTGTCCTCTCTATTTGAAAATGACATTGCGGCTTTGCCTCGCCCGAAGTAGGGATTGGACGAGAAGGACCGGGGGGGCGGGATGCAGTCGACGGTTACGACGGACAATGTAAGTTGGGGGGCATTTGGGTTGGGGGGGAGGCGGGACCGGCCAGTACGTCCGTATCTAGGTAGGTGCGATGGGACCATGAAAAACGGTAGACAGAGAGTTGTCACACCATTTTGTGGCTTGGTTTCCCCAGTTGCCGCCGGATAGCGGCGCGGCCGTCGGTGGCAGGCGACGGCAGACTGGAGGTACGGGGGGTGCCGTGATAACCCTTCCTGCTGACACAGGCCTCGCCATCGAATCGAGCAACGGCATGCGCTGTGAGCGAGTTTCTCTCCCGTTTTGCACCTTGTTATTCAGCTTCATTGATAAACATTCCAATTACCTTGAAGCCCCCACAGTTCCCAAGAACATGAACGGGGGGGTCCATCTAGACACGGGTGCTCCCCACGTTAAAGGGAAACCGCGACGACATTGACTGGGGGGGATCGGGCAGGAGAGAAGGTGGGATGGAGCTGCAGGTGAGCGGGGACGATTTCTCATGGAAGCCACGATTCTGGGGTCCTGGGGTTCTGGGGTGTGCCAGGGTTGGCTGTGTAAGTCTGGGTCCAGAGCATGGGTGTCAAGGACCCCGCATAAGCACTCAAGCAAGGATGAGCTGGACTAGCTAGGCATGCCATTATGGTGATGCATGTGAAAACTTTTTTTCTACTTTTCAGGCGAGCCTAATACCTCATAGATTTGATGGGTGTGTTTCGGCGAGTTGGAGGTTCATGCTTACCCCGAGGAATCCTGGCTACGCGGGTACAACTTGTCTCTCGGGGCTGGAGTGAGCTGTTAGGCTGATACTAATATGGAAAGTACGATGGCATGTGTGGAAGGTGGAAAGGTGGCAAGGTGGAAGGAAGTCCTGATATCCTTTGTATTTCTATGACGGAGCGTGGCACAGGGCCATACCAAGACGGACTTGGGTATGGTCTTATACCACAGGTTAAATACCAGAATGGACACCGAGAGCGCTGCGTGGACGCAGATTCCCTTTGCCTCTCCCGTTCCTCGGCCCACCACGGTCCTAGAGGTTGATGCTTCTGTCTATCGAACTAGCCTCACGTCATCCTATAACATGCGACTGGCGTTCATCCTATCGTCACTGTCATTTTACGACCCGGCGTAGAATTCCCCAAGAGGGAGTTCTTGTATTACCTGTCCCGAAGCAGGAGTTACTTGTATCTATTATTAGGGCCGTAAAGCCCCGGCTCTCGCCGCCTCCAACCGGAAGGGAAACATGCGCCATGTTCTGTTAATCTAATCGCTGACACTTCGATCAAAACCTCCCGACCATACTTGCTTGATAGCCAGTTCTAAAGAGACCAGACCCAACCGTGAAATAGGACACCTGCTTCCTTCCGTCGGAGCTGGACTTTGTGGCTTCTTGGCAGCTGCATCTCCAAATTTGTCAGTATGGATCATTTCTTCGTCCGCTGATTTAACATTACCCTGGCTGGCTCCAATCCTTGCCCCAGAGAATCCTTTCGTCCTCGTGACCTACAGCTTTAAGTAGCTCTCGGTGATCTGTCTGCTCCCGGGTTCTGGCCTGACAGATGCAAGCTCGATGCCCAACCACCGTTCTCCCAATCAGGGCTGTTCGCCGTGGTCAACGACTTATTGGTCGAAAATGCCTCTCCCGCTCAGGGCTATTGGATGTGTTTTCGTGGCCTCGAGGTGGACCTGGCCTCGGACTTAGCCCGTCGTTACGCCAGATTCCTCCTCCCAGCCTCTACAAGATTCTCCTCCCCCGCTATTTGTCCAGGAGGTGCTGGCGATGCATATACCTGCAACCAAGATCCAATCCACCTCTTCCGCCCCTTCATACTGCATTACGAGTACAGCCGTGTCAGCTCCTCATTCGTCTATCAGACCCGCCGGTCCTCACCACTTGTTCCTCCGCCTCAATACTACCGAAAGCAGAGACACACGTGCTTCAGTTCGGGCATTCCATTTCTCGTCTCGAGCAGCACCCCCACGCCGATAGTTCTGTTGTTGCCTCCTCTCGGGGCTTCAATTGCCTCAACTGACCCATTGGTCGAGGATGCTGGTAGTACCCCCCCTTCCTTAACTTTTACGACTAGCTAACGCAACCCTCCCTCGACCATCTTCAAGCCTTCCCCCCCTGACGGGGGAGTCCCCGGCCCGTCCGGCTCTCCGTAATTAGTTACCTTCCACGCGGCTAAAGTATGAAGGAACGCTGCCAGTTCATCCCAGTTCGCTTCCCATGCTGTACCAAGCAAGGCACGCGTGTACCTGCTTGAAGGGAGCATCACCTCTGCCGCTATCCTTTCCCCAAGAGGAATAGGCAGACCGCTCACGCTTACTCGTCCGTTCGGGCATGATGCCCAACGGACAATGCTCGGCAGGGTGAACCGCAGTATTTTGGCACTTGTCCACTAATGCAACAACGAGCAATGATGGATAAGGCATCAACCACCCTTACTTCTTCGTGAGCACGACGAGGGGTTCTCCAACGATACCCCGGCACTCCCTCATCGAGAACCTTCCCTTGCCACCTCGGCTATTATGCCAACGCATTAATAGGATAATACGCTGTTAGGCTGTCCATCCTTGAACCGATGCGGCCCGACTGCATCGCTCTCCGTTGGTGCTACAATACATCCACTTCAGTCCTCGACTCCGATCGCGGCCGTATTGGACGACGAGGGGGGCTAACACCTCTCCCATTGGATTTCGTCTTGTCGGCGGAGTGCCAGACGCACTAGGCCCACCGAGTCTCAAGGAGCAGCCATATCTCAAGGCATCTCGACGCTAGGCATAATGCTAAATACTCTTCCTTTATTCGGTTGGTTTGAAAGCTACGTCCTTTACACGGTAAGGATAGCCTCAAGTATCGTGCTTAACTAGTTCTGCCTTGTTATCACATCTGAGTTTATACAGATGACGCCCAACTTTCTCCGTGCATCTAGTCCTGTCCTACATCTGAGGATGCCTAGTCTTCCCAAGGATGTTCTCTCCTCATGTCCAGATCGCCCGTACCCCCAGAAGCACGAGACCGGGTGTCTCGCGTACAACCTATAAGGTGACTTACTCGTACCCCAGGATGCGCCGTCCCGGACCGTTGGCGCAGATTTGATGCATCTCCCCCGCATTGAGTAACTACCTGCTCGCGCTCTGCGCCGACCCGATTCGAGGCTCGATATCCAGTACTGTAAATTGGTGCGAGCCGAGAATGGTGTTGTCCTGCAGGGCCTCCGCCCCAGCATCCTGCCTAGTCGGGTTTGGTCAGGCAGCTGCAGTCTTGACCCCCAACGTGCCGCCCCGATCAAGCTATGGCCTCACGCTCGAAAATTCCCCCGAGGGGGTTGGGCGGGGGAGGCGAGAATCCCGGCCGTAGGTGTGGGAATACTGGACGGAGGACTACTGGCTGGGCCAGCGAAGGATGGGCCCGTCAACCAAGCAAATGGCCCATCCGGGCGAAAGCCGGAGGCACTCGCAGACTCCTCTGATATGGCGTGATGTTTTCTAGGCGCTCGACTTCATGTCGATCAGCAGCGGTCATATTTCATAGGCATGACTCGTCACTCAAGCCGGCATTGGTTTTTTTTTTGTTCTCCCTTCCCTTCGTTCTCCCTTCCCTCTTCGCCTCCGCTCGAACCCCACGACACCCCCTCCTCTTGGAGGATGGGTATCCCGTCCCTCCCCCTTTCCTCGGGAGGCTATTCGGCCATTGGGAGTGGGGGACGGGCGCAGAGAAGCACGGCTCCTCTTTTATCCCACACTCTCTGGATCCCTCTGTGGGTACAGTCACCGATATGCTGTTTCCGTCATTGTTGTCCAACAGATAACGAGAACGTGCTTACTACAAGTATCATGTTACCACAGACACAGTCACGATCGCCGCTGAGGGGTTTGTCGTTACGCTTGATATTGCCACCCACCAGTGGTCTCTGCCGGATGCGGGCGGGCTAACGGTGACGGTATTGGGCCGGAAGTCTGGCCATTCCTTGACTTCATACGTTCAGTTCAGCTTCTAGACCTAGAAGAAGACGGTCCGTGTGAGAGAGTACGGATGAGTCCAGAATCCGCGGTAAGTCTTGCCGCTGGAATCCACGTTCCTCCTCAGTCTCACCCGCGCGATATACGCACACCTAGTTGGCCCCCCCACGGCTACCTACGCGTCCCCACCCCCGGATTACTCGCCTACCCAATCCGGGATGTAGTTCCGTGGAATGTGTTGCCCTCTTGCCACTCCACGGATTGTATGCCTTGTCGGCTGTTGTGTCTGAGTGCCCTGTACAGAACGCCCTCTGTGTGAGGATCATCAGGGCGTGTTGATGTCATCTGGACAATCTCAGGGAGGTGAGCCATCAGGGTAAAGGGGCGAAGCCTGTAACGTGCTCACTCCATACCGTACCTATATCCTGGGCTGGAAGGATGCGTGCTAAAGAGACCGTGGATTTAATGGTCAGTTGCAGGGGCCACCGGAGTTCATGGTAGCGCACACGGAGCTTAGGTAGGTCTATCGACCATAGCCTAGACCTGTAACCCCCACAAGGTACATGCTGGAGAGAGTAGTAGTAGCGTCTGTGATTAATGATGGTAAGAGTTCGGCGCGGCACGCTCGGGGGGGAAGGGCCACCTGTTGAAAGTCCCGAGAAGACCGAAGGAGCAGCAAAGTCGATCAAAGACACAGAGCGTGGGAACAACTAGCACCGTATCTACTAGATAGAATTACCAGAGGACGGCCAGCCCCGGTCTACTATCACAGGTTCAAGGGCGTTTCATTCTAGATCTTTGGGGGGGGGGGGTTCGGAGGCTCGAATTTATACAATATTGGCGGTAGCTATGAATGAGAACCTAAGCGATTACAACAAAACCAAAACGGGGGACGAAAAAGGCCGAGGAGAGGGAGAGAGAGAGATGCCTATGTACTTCCTCTCGCACTTCTCCGGGCGTAGCAAGGGTCGCCGTCTCTGCTCGTGACGAGAGAGCTTCAGGGGCAGTAGACCGGCAAATCTCCCGCACCCTCCCGCACCCACTCACTAGACGAGGCACCCCGGCGCTGCAATATCATCGCCCCCGTACAGATTATACTTGCCCCCGTCCGCCCACACGGCTTCGACAACAACCACGCCTCCGGGCCCGTTCAACCATTCATCCTAGTGCCTGGTACTCCAGCCCACCCAGCTCCTCGGCATGACCCTCCAGACCTTGACCTCGCCCGATCGCAGGTCGTCGAGCTTGAAGCTCTCCATCTTCACCTTCTTGCTCTCCCTCCCCTGCTCCCACGCCCTCACCTTCTTCTTCGTCCCGTCCCACTCCGCCACGATGGCGACGTGGTCGGGCTTGCCCACCTCAGCCGAGTACTTGGCGTGCATGGGACCGTGCTTCCCCTGGAACCGCGTGTTTCGGAAGGAGATGATGTCCCCGGCCCGAATCTCGTCATGCTGTAGAGTTGACGCGTTCGCCATGTTGGCGTAGACGAGGGCGCCGAAGGCCCGCGTGCCGACGGGGCGCAGGGCGTCCTTGAAGGGCCGAAGGAGCTCGTGGACTAGGCCCTGCGCCGTGCCGTCGCCGACGACGCTCTCCTTCTTGGACGACGCCATGTCGGCTATGGCGCGGCCGAACCGATCGTGGGAGCTCTCCAGCTGGTCTTGGCGCAGGATCCGCGGCGGGGGCTCGTGGCGCTGGTCAACTTGAGTGTCGGACGGGTCGTATGGGTCGTACTGGACCGTGATGATGGTTTTCGAGTAGTCGATGAACAGGATAGAGATGGTTCGCGTGATAACGGTCTTGGCCCCACGGTTGGTCGAGGTGGTCTCCTCTGTCTCGACGGTGATGTCCTTGCGACCCTGTAAAACGGGAGGGACTTGGCTCGACTGGCTCCACCATCCGGTCTGCAACGCAAGATCAATGTCCTCGGCGATGAAGCCCGAATCTATAGACGACCGGCCGACGTCGACGGAAGTCCTGCCCAAGACGCGTGAGACATCCATGGATTGCCTCAGCGGCCGCCCTGCCACAGGAGGGACTTGCGACATCCTTCGGTCCAACGGGGGCGATGGGATGGGGAGAGGTTCCGAAACGGTAGGCTCGTCGCCATAGGAGAGAGCAGCACTGAAGGGGTATCCGCCCGTCGCGGGGGTCCCGTGGTCATATGACGAATAAGACCCTGCCGACTCCGCCTCCCTGGCCGGGGGTGGAGGTGGAGGTGCGGTTCGAGGAACGTCAACCGACTGTCGTGCCCTGGGAGGGGCCTGGCTCGGGACCGGCGGGGGGACGGCTCTGGGAGGGGCGGAACTGGGAAGGGGAGGCGGTGATGCAACGCTTGACTCGGCGACGGGAGTAGCATCATCCTCGTAGCTGGCGTCACGGCTCGTAGACTTCAGGGCATCTTTGTGCGGCGCCGAGGATGTTATATCCGTATCATAATCTCCCTCGTACTCCGTGACCTCCTCATCGTCGTCCACAGGGGCGGGCGGAGGTCTCGTGGGAAGGGCATATTCATCAGCCTTGGAATCTCTACTCTGGCCGGGAGGAGGCGGCGGTGGTGGTCTGGTCTGCATAGGGGGCAGAGCCGGGGCTGCCCCGGGGATCGGAGGTGGAGGACGGCTATTACGCTTGCTGGGGACGGGAGGGGCTGGGCTTGTAGGTGACGTTGGCCTGGCATCTTCAGACCCCGGGACCGGGGGAGGCATGGTCGAGAAGCGAGGTGACGTCGGCAACGTGGGCGACGGTAGTGTCGGAGGAAGTGGCGGGGATCGAATAGCGCCCTGGGGCTGAGCTGCTGCGGACTCGGAAGGTCTAGGCTGCTCCGACAGCTCGTCGTCGGACTCCGACCCGGCGCTGGGAGACTGCACGAGAGATACGGGCCGAGGCAGGGCGGGTGCTGCGGGGGGTGTCAGTTAGGTCATCATGGTTTCCAGGGCTTTTGGAGTCTTTCTTACCTTCTGTCGGCACGGGCGGAGGTGCCGGCCGGCCACCTGGGGCGGGTGGCGGACTTGCTGGGGAATGAGGAAGCGCTGTTGGACTGTGTTAGATCTGCGTGATACGTAGCATGCGAACAGGACTTACGGGTGGGATCATCGTCTTCATACCCCCCCGCCTCCTCTTCGATTGGGGAATGTTGCCGAGGGGGGGCGGGAGGAGGGGCTCTGGTGAGGGACTCCGGTTCCGGTTCCTCATCGCGAGGCTGCTCTGAGGACCGCCTGGCGGACATACCAGGGAGTGCCATCATGGTGGGGATGGGAGGGGCAGCTCGAGAGGCTGGGGATGTCTCCTCTGGGATACCCGGGTGATCCTGGTCTTTGGGTGCCGCGGGCTTCTTCTTCTTGATAGGCGGCGGGGCCGCCATCGGCATGAACATGCCGGGCATACCCATTCCGCCGCTCATCTTGGCCATCCTAGCCCGGAGCTCTTCCTTCCGACGAACTTCAGGATCATAGTCATCCTCTTCTTCATCCTCGTCCTCATCGTCTTCCTCTTCCTCTTTCTCGCGGTGTTGAGGGGCAGGCTTGGCCTTGTCATCGCCACCCTCACGCTCGGGGAGGTCCTCGGCGCCTTCGGTCGTATCACCAGCCCCTGACATATCAGCTTCGTTTCCGTCGTTGATAGACTGATCCTTTGAAACCCTGCGCCGGGATGGAGGAGCCACACGAGGCTCGTCCAAGGAAGTCCGGGCCTCGGTATCTTCGGTGTCACGACGCTCCAATGCTGCGGCGCGCTCTGGGTCGGGGGTCTGATCCGCAAGCTCGGAGCTCTCAGCCCGCTTCTTCGGAGGGCGTTTCGGCTTTTCCTTCCTTGCCACGGCGTCGGCATGGCGCTGCGCAGCTTCTGCTTGCTGCCTCTGGAGGAGGGCGATACGCTCCTGAAGACTAGTAGGTTTAGGCTGGTCTTCGGTAGCATCGGCGGTGTCGTGGGAAGCCGATGCCACTGGCGCGGCCCTGTCGGCAGATTCTTGGTTCTCAGGCTCGTCAACGTTGGTGTCGGCCTCGACTTCACGGACGTACATTCGAGGAGGAGGCTCCGCACGGGGTGGTGGGACGTAGGCGTCCCGGCTAGGCGGCGCAGGGACGAAGGGCTTCTTCACGTAATTTAGGGAGCTGGGCTTGAAAGGTGTAACCGGTCCGCCACCAGGCTTATTGAAGGCAGCAATCCGGTCCCGGATCGAGCCTGATTTCGCCGCAACAGGAGGCGGGCCTGGCTTCGATTGCGCGGCGGGTTCCTTCGGCGGCTGAGGGACAGCGGCAGCCGGAGGGGCCGGGTTAGCACGGGGCGGAGGGGAGGCAGCGCGAGGTTCCTCGACGGGAGTTTCAGCCTGCTGGGCGGGGAGATCTTCGATCTTGGGCGAGGGGGGAGACGGAGGGGCTACCTCGGTAACCGCCTCGACCTGAGGCTCGGGCACGGGTACCGGCGCGGGCTGCTCGGGTTCTTTCTTAGCTCGCCTAGCAGGCCGAGGAGGCGCTGTCGGCTCGTACTTCTCGACAAAGTTGCGAGGGAAGATGCCTTCTTGCTTGACGCCATCATCGTCGACATATTCGCCGGTGTACCACTCTTCGTCATCCTCGTCCGTCACCGTGATGATCTGACCAACGCCAAATTGGAGATCATCATCGTGCGGCGAGGCGTATTCGAAGAGGGCTTTCACATGGAAACTTGCCGCGGGCATTTTCTACCCTTCTGCCCCCTGGGGTAGTAAAGTGTGATATCGAAATCTAGGGTTCGGAATGTGCCGCCGTCTACTGCTGATGCGGAGTAACGATATATGGTGCGGTAGGGTATGGTACGGAATAGTTCGGTATAGCTTTGATGGTAGGCTCGGGTGGGTGGGCCGAATGGGCTTCCCTTGGTTAAGGTAATAGATTGTGTCGAATTTCGAAAATGATATATTCGGCTCTGCGGGGATGTCAAGGTGGAGGGGGCGCAGGCCGTCGTTGAGTATCACGAACCTCAAACAAATAGCCGCATCGAAGGAGGCTGTGATCTGCGCATGGCGGTGTCGACGTCAGTGCATGAAGGAGCGTGGAAACGGAGGGGTACGTCCGGAACAGGTACGGAACGGTAAGAGAGGGTAGCTCGGCCGGGGGAGAAGGGAGAAGGGAGGGGGGGTATCAACCTTGCCACCGACGCGGGAAACCAGAGCGCCACAGTCTTAGCTAGGGACTCGTATGTGATCTTGAGGAGCTACGAGTACTGAATGGTGGTGTAATATGGGGTTCCCCTCACTTCGGGCGCTCAAAAGAAAGACGGTACGACGACAATTCAGATCCGAGCTTGACGAGACCCACCTCTCCTAAAACGGCAGTTTAAACGTCAACCGTTTTATGGGTTTGCAGGCTATTACCCACCACATCAACCGATCAGCAATGGTTTGATTGCGAGGATGGATGCCTGGGAACTGACCAATGAACACTTCCATGCATGTACCCAGTAGGATGAGGCACCGTTTTGACACCAACACCAACGTCATAAAAGGAAACTGTCACGTTACAGGAGTGGTCAAAACGTTTACTCAGCAACTGGATTACTCCTCGTGGATCCATTACCATCCACCCAAGGCCAATGCCAGCCAGGCAAGCATTGTTAAGGAAATATGAATACTTGTAACTCCATACTGGGCAGACTTATGACCAATACACCGTGTGAATTAGGATAAGCGTCATGCCCACCTATCCACTACATGTGCACAAATCTGACTGCAGCTCACAGATCAACTTAAAGCAACATTTCTCAAAAGCTATCGGGTCGGCGACTTCAACATGTCCAACCCTGGCGAAGGCATACTCAAGCAGGGCTATGGGCCCCTGCATCGAACCCCTAAGCAATCACCTCGGCAAGTCGCCATCCAGCATGCACTCATCCTCGAGCAGCGCAAGAAACTCGAGGCCCAGATCTTAGAGAGCCTCATCACCCTCTCCGAATACCCTCTCATCAGATCGCCTGACCATTCCGCCGCAAACCCCGCCCCCGAGGACATAGCGGACTTCAAAAAGCATGTCCGCAACTTCCAGCCTTCGGATTATGACGATATGGTCATAGAGAGAAACGCCAACGGCCTCTGCGGCTACGTCCTGTGCCCGAATCCGAAGAAGAAGGCAACGCGTGGCGGGGCCTGGAAGCTCGTCGGTGCCTCCAGTAGTAGCTTCGACATCGTGGATAGGAAAGAGCACGAGAAATGGTGCTCCCAGCTCTGCGCCCGCCGTGCGGCCTATGTCAAGGTCCAACTTAACGAGACGGCGGCCTGGGAACGGATGGGCATTCCAGATATAGATATCGATCTTCTCCCAGAGAGCGCAAACTCCGAGAGCAAGTCCGAGTCGGAGAAGCAAGAGAAGCGGAATCAAACCAAGGCCGCCAAGGACGCAGCTGCCCTTGCGGTTGAGCGTGGGGACAGCCAGACTGGTCCCCTGCTAACAGTGACCCTGAGACCAAAAGAGATCACCAGCCCCCCGACATCAATGGACCCGAATGATCCAGAGTACGAAGAGGATTCTCATCTCAGGCTAGAGGGATACAAGCCAAAGACGCTACTCGATACGTACACGCCAAAGAGGACGCTCGATATGTAATGGAATCAAAGTCAAACCAACCTGGCGTGAACCCCCCAATTTAGTGGGCAGTATGCAGTGGCACCATACTTATACGATACGCCGCACACGGCGGCTGTGTCAGTAGACAGGACTTAATCAGCCACCGTCAACCCTTACGATGGCTTCATAGGAAGCAATAAAATGAGCATGCACACATGGCGAGCGTGTCCAAGAACAAAACGTTCTCTGACCAGACTCAGACCACTGGGTTTCAGGATCCAGCTCTGGAGAGTGAACTGTTTCCATAGCACCGTAGGTAACGGAGCTGAGACAGGTGAGCAAGTTCAGACGCCGCTTCACGGTGGTCGTGGGAGATGGGAGGGACGGATATTGGCAATCAAGCGTCATCTCAAGTTTGACCTTGAGAATCGGCGACACCTTGTATGGGAGAATGATTCTGTAATTCCAGACCTAATGCGAACTCACTACACGCCGTGTAGAAATGACCCAATTCCCATAATTCCTTTTTCCGTTTTTCATCATAACACGCCGCGCCCACGAACTTAGTTGCGAGGACGGCCCTGGAAGCGGCCACCACGCTCCTGGACCTGAGCCTGGGTGACGGGGATGACGTTGACGGGGATAGCGTCGAACTATCGCGGAAAACAGACGTTAGCACGTCGTCGAAGGAAGCGACGGAAGCAAGCGAGAAAATGGGGGGAAGACGTACGCCCAGGGTCTTGAGGAGGTCCTTGGTCTCAACATCGACATCGAGCTGGCCGCTCTCCGTGTTCTGGGTGAAGTCGAGCGCGGAGACCTCAGGGACGTACTGATCCTTGCGCTCACGCTCCTCCTCCTGAAGCTTGAAGGAGATACCGCGGACGGGTCCACGCTGGATACGCTTCATGAGATGCGTGGTGTAACCGGCAATCTAAAAAGCGCAAGGGCGCGTTAGCAATTTTGCTCCCCGACCCTCCAACCCTCCAACTCTCCAAGATCATAGGAATTGGTAGTCTGGAGCGGGTCCTGACTGACCTTGTTGCGCAGCCTCTTGGAAGAGATGATGGCGATCTCATCGCAGATACGCTTGTTGGTCTCGAAGTCGAGGGTGAGCTTGGGGTAGTACCGCTCAATGATGACCTTGGCGGACTTCTTGACAGTCTTCGTGCGAACGCGACCCATTTTGGCGGTATATGTGGCGACTGGACGTTAAGGAAATGTAACGCGGTGAGTTGTCGTCGTGAGGTTGTCGAGAATTTGTGTCGTGAGCTGTGGGGGTCGTCTTGAAATGGTCGATCAAGAAATTCCCCTCCGGTGTGCCCTACACCAAAGTGGGGCCAAAATATTTCGATCACGTGATGAACCCGCCATTCAAACACTCGGACTAACTTCACCTCCACTTAGCTCCATGCCCCAGAAGTGTTCCATGGAGAGCAAGGTACTCGTAGGTAGGCAGGGTCTATCACCCTCCGTACGGATGTCATTCTCAATCTCCCACATCATATGTATCACAGCTGAATGAAGGTATGCATGTTAAATTTACGACTATCCATTCCGAACTTGGGTAAATATACATTTCTTTCGCCATATAAAAGTACATTCTTGAGATCTAGTTGCGCACCCTCTCTTCGCTTCGCTACTCGTAGTGAGATCCTAGTGGTGGTACATCTCCAAAGCATGCGCCTGGCACTCATCGCTCCAGGCCATAGCTCTTCGAGCTCCCCAAGACACTCTTACCGCCAAAGTACGGCCTCCTGCTCGTCCTCCTCGGGTGAAGAAGACGGTCGCCCGACATATCTCTAACCCCCAGGTCCTCGCGAGGGGCCCGCTTCTTCTCCCCGTAGATCTCGGCGTTACCAGACAACTCCTTCTTCACGAGCTGGGCCTCCGCAGTGGCCTCATCTACCTTGACCGTCACTTTACCATTCCAAGAAACCTTGGCGCTCTGGGGGACCAGGTAGACCGAGGCGCCGCCAGAGATCGTAGGGTCGAAGCTAGCCAGGCCTTGGACCTTGCTCTGAGCGTCGTAATCGCGGTAACGGTGGAAGAAGGAGGTGGTACCGGGGGGTACCTCGGTGACAAATCCACCCATTCCCAGCTTGGGGCTCTCGGGGCCTCTCTGTGGGCTGAGGATCCTGGACAGGACAGGGCTGTGCTGCTTCTGGGGGCCGTAGAGGGGGTGGTTCTCGACAAAGGATGACGTCCGCAGATAGGAGAGGCCGGCCGATGGATGGCAGATGGGGGGGCCGCCCTGCGCATACGGGTTGACGACGGGGAGCGTCTCGCTGAGGCTGTTCGTCCATACGTTCGTCGATGTCTGGGGGGCTGCGATGGGGGCGAGGTCCAAAAACTGGGTGATGAGTGCATACAACGCACCGCGATCGGCACGGAGCGACCGGATGTATTCCGACAGCTGCTCATCCGAGATGTCGCTGGGGGACAACCGAGGAGGTTGGTCCGCGCCTAGATCCATAGCCTTTTGCGAGGCGGCATGGGACAGCTCGTCGGCGCGACGCTGGTGTAGGAATTGCCTGAACTCGGCCCTCCTAGACCTGACCTTCTTCTTCAGGAACCGGGCGAACTCCTCTTCGGACAAGCCCGCCAGCCAAGGTCCGTCAAACTTCCACCTCCTCGACTTGGAGTTTGTGTCCAGCGACGCCGGAGACACGGTACGATCGCTGCTCTCTTCAAAGACGGACACCTTCCCTTCCTTCTGCTTCTCGTATCGTAATACGGGGGCTGAGACGGGCATGTTCATCTCGTGGAACTTCTCGAGGGTGAGCGTATGGCCAGCGGCGGAGCCGTAGTCGGTGATGGCCTCGATCGAGTCGACCTGCTTGACGCGGACGAAGGGAGTCGAGGACTTGGTGGTCTGGCGTAGCGGGAGCGGCCTCTTGAAGCCCCAGTCGCCGGTGCTCCGCGACGTCTCTGGCGTCGTCACCGAGAGGTGGAGCGGAAAGGCGGTCGTGGCGGTCTTGGGTTGACGATGAAGACCGAGGCCGGACTCCGATCCCCGTAACGGTTGGGGCATCGAGAACATCCGCGATGTCCTCAGAAGGGACGCGCCCCTCGACGGTCGCGCGGCCATCTTTGTTATCGGAGAGCCGGGTCTTCTGGGCTCTGTGATGATAAGTGTTGGGTGGTGTCGTGACGACCTAGCATCAGAGCGCGTGTCCGGTCCTGAGCTGCAGCAAAATTTGAGGAGCTGGCCGACGTCGAGATGCTATTTGTCTGATTGGCCAATTTGCCGAAAGGCATGGAAGCCAGGTGTTGCCAGCCGGAGCTATGTGGTCAGGGCCCCTGGCACCGCCCAAAATCACACTCGAAGCAGAGCAAAAGGACGACGAGCAGCAGGATTTGAGATCGTAAGGATCGTATTACTATTATATCTCTTCGTCTCAGTCAAGGCGGTCCATAAAATATATTCTAATTCTACTACCATTTGAAGTTGTGGACTTTTGCGGTGACGCTGGTGATTCCACCCGTATTCCCTTGGATAATAGACGGACAATTTTCTCACGCCAGCTGCGACGAAACTCACTCATTGTCCACTTCGAACTGAATTAGGTATGAATCCATCGCCCCCCAACTCTTACCAGAGTAAACCCAACGCAGAATCTTATTCCTCCAGTGTACTCATACTACTTATAGGGGCCACCTGCCAAGAAAGTGTACCGGACTAGGGGAATGTCCCTCGCTAAAAGGATGGCATCTACGTCCGCCAATATCGCCTCCTCGGCTGCTCTTACCTTCGAGTTGGTGGCTCGCTGTTCGGTTCGTTCTGGGATAGCCCCTCGTTCTCTATCAGAGAGACTAACCGAATACCTAGACTACGCGGGCTCGTGCCTCACTCCTAACTCTTCCTCATGGCACCGTCCCCCTTCCCATATTCATGCCTGTAGCCACACAGGCTTCTCTAAAAGGCATCACACCGGAGCAGCTAGAGGAGACGAGCTGCCGGTTATGCCTCAACAACACGTATCATCTCGGCCTGAAGCCTGGCCAAGACATCCTGGCGGCAGTAGGAGGTGCCCACAAGCTCCAGGGGTGGAATCATAACATCTTGACGGATAGCGGCGGGTGAGTGTCCCCGTCCTGTCCGCCGCCCATGCTCTCGGATCAAACATGTTCGCCCCGGCTGACCTCCACATACAGATTTCAGATGGTGAGCCTGCTCAAACTCGCCAAGATTACGGAGGAGGGCGTCAGGTTCCTTAGCCCTCACGATGGATCGCCGATGCTGCTCACCCCGGAGCACTCTATCGACCTGCAAAACACCATAGGCAGCGACATAATTATGCAACTCGACGACGTGATCGTCACGACCTGCCCCGACCAGGTGCGTATGCGAGAGGCCATGGAGAGGAGCGTCAGGTGGCTCGACAGGTGCATCGCCGCCCACAAGAACCCGTCGACCCAGAACCTATTCTGTATCATCCAGGGGGGCCTGGACCTGGAGATGAGGAGGGAGTGCGTCCGCGAGATGCTAGCGCGAGATACGCCGGGCATCGCCATCGGGGGGTTGAGCGGCGGCGAGGCGAAGGACGACTTCTGCAAGGTCGTGGAGACCTGCACCGAGCTCCTCCCCGACCTGAAGCCCCGCTACGTCATGGGCATCGGGTACCCCGAGGACCTGGTTGTCAGCGTGGCCCTAGGCGCCGACATGTTTGACTGTGTGTGGCCTACAAGAACGGCGAGGTTCGGAAACGCGATCACGAAACACGGAAACCTGAACATACGGCAGGCGAGATTCGCTACGGACTTCTCCCCGATCGAGGAGGGCTGCGGCTGCAAGTGCTGCAGACCCGGCCCGGACGGCCTGGGCATAACCAAGGCGTTCCTCCACCACAACGTCGGAAAGGAGACGGCCGGGGCGCATTACCTAACCATCCACAACGTCTACTACCAGCTCAACCTCATGAGGGAGGCCAGGGAGGCCATCATCGCGGACGAGTTCCCCGCATTCGTCAAGCAGTTCTTCGGGAGGCTCTATCCGGAGAAGACTACCTACCCGGCGTGGGCCGTCACGGCGCTGAGGAGAGTCGGGATAGACCTGCTCGAGGGGGTGGACGGGGACACCGTCATCGCCGCCGGCGCGGAGTAACCAGTCGTATCCGAACGGACAGTCATTTGTACTCGTCCTCCGATATGTAACCACAAATAGTCACAAACTCAAATAAACGGATAGACGGACCACATTTACAAAATCGAGGCTACTATCTCGAACCGGAAAGTGGAAAGTGTAGCTATCAATCATCAACCATCATACAGTAACCCACAAGTACCAGTACCAGTACTTGTGGGCGAGGAGCAGAGCATGGGTCCTCTTGGCGAGCGAAAAGGGTTTAGTCTCCGCACTTCGGGGTTGTCGGGTGGTGAAGGCCCCGATGACTGGGTTTTTATTATTTTCTGCAGCCAGCGTGCACCATGTGGTGTGGTTTGTGCACGGAGTTGTCCATTTCCATTTTGCCCGATGCGATTGGCCGTCGTATTCGTATTCGCTTTGTACCGATTTTATGAGTATCGCATCTCAGATTAGACCCGCCCCACCGTCCGAATTGGGCGCCGGCCCTGGTATGACTTCGTACCTCCTGTCGTCCAAAACTGTCGGGTTAGATTGGCCAATGACTGGGGCTTTGGACGTTGGCACCATCATCCTGGGTGGGACGATTGGTTGGGATGTGGGGACGTTTCGGTCATGGGCATTCCATTGGCACGCACTCTACAAGTACGTCAATATCATGTGTTTGTGGTATGGCGGCACCATCCGCGACGCAACCGTCGCCTTTTGCTATGATCGGATTGGACACGGAGTGGACAGCAGCTAGCGAAGTTCGTTTCCCATGTCCCATGGCGGAAGGGACCCAAGCAATCGCTACGTCTGCCGGATATGCGGATGTGCACATTGGTGGCGCGCTGTACCCGTAGTTAGGTGGCCATAGGAGCCGCCTAGATCAGGGGCCGTACAGCTCGAAAATGGGTGTACGAATAGGCTCAGAGGCTGCGCTCGTACGAGATGAGACTTTGTCTGGGGAACTGGTCAAGTGTCTGCTGTATCTAAGTCGCGCCCAGAAAATAAGAACCATAACAAGAACTTTGCCCCGCATCGTCTGGTGAAGTCTCGGGCCTGGACCATTGTATGCCCACAGTCCAGGAAGCCTTATAGAACTAGGAATGAACAGGACGCAGATGACAGGTACGAGGAAAGGTATGTAGCTCCTGGCACCCCGGCGGTGTAAAAGTACATGTATGACAAGTACTTTCCGTAGATCAAAAGGTTCGCACTTCCACCCTCAACAAATTGTGGAGACGCTCTAATGCTGCCGGAGAAGCGGGAGAAGGATGCCAGGAAACACACCCCTGGATAATACGTAGTTACTTGAACCGTGTTAATGAAGGAGCACCGAAAGGGGCAACAGCCTAGGCGGACCCATACAAGTACAAGTACTTGTACCAGTACTCATGTTCCCCCAGCATAACATTGAATGAGCACACCAATACAACCCTGCTTGCATGGAACGAGCCTACGAGTAATAGAACAGTCGAAAGTTGGACGGTTGAAAATTAATATCGCCGCACAGCTGGGGCGCGTTTGGCGAATCTACGAAATAGCGCCCCACGCCCCACCCTCCATCCCCTAAACATTAAGCACCTCCTCGCCAGGGAATCTCAAAAACTCTTTCCTCCTCACCTCCCGCCCGCCCCAGCAAGTCACACTCCTTTGAAAGGTCAGGGAAACGCTCCGACTCCGAACCAACGCCCCGAGCCTCTCGCGTTCGACATCAAGTACCCGGGCGTCGTCGTTGCCGTCACCATCAGAGTTCGCATCTGTTAGCGACTCTTCCAGCTAGTGGGAAGGAAGCAACCCGCATTTGTCATACTCCTTATACTTCGGCGCAAACCCTCCGAGCTTGCCGACCATGGCGTCCAACTCCAGCTTCACGTCCGTACTGGCGAGTACCAGATACGCCGGAGTTACCCTTCCTCCTCAGGTCGACCAGGTCGTCGATGCTGTCGTCAACAGCGGGCCATGGACCGTCGTCTTCACGATCTTGGCCTTCTTGGTCGCGTACGATCAGAGTAAGGGAATATCGACCCGCGACGCATGCGCCCATTCCAGGCCAGATCACTGACATGATGCCGCTGTAGTAAACTATATCGTGAAGAAGGGTTCCATCACCGGCCCGGCAATGAAGCTGCCTTTTATCGGACCTTTCCTGGAGTCGGTCAACCCCAAGTTCGAGGAGTACCACGCGAAATGGCTCAGCGGTCCCCTGAGCTGCGTCTCGGTCTTCCATAAGTATGTCGGGGAACTGCCTCTCCCATCTGCGCCCCCGTACCCTACTGCTCGTGCTCGGGCTAGCAGCTAACTGTCGACCCAGGTTCGTCGTCATCGCCTCGAACCGCGACATGGCCCGCAAGATCTTCAACTCGCCCCAGTTCGTCAAGCCCTGTGTCGTCGACGTCGCCCACAAGCTGCTCGGATCCGATAACTTCGTCTTCCTGGATGGGCGTGCCCACGTTGACTTCCGCAAGGGGCTCAACAACCTGTTCACCAGGAAGGCCCTGGATAGCTACCTGCCTGGCCAGGAGGAGGTGTACAACAAGTACTTCAAGGAGTTCGTGCAGACCACCAAGGATAACGACGGCAAGCCGGTCCCCTTCATGCCGCACTTCCGCGAGCTCATGTGCGCCGTCTCGTGTCGCACGTTCGCCGGCCACTACATGTCTGATGAGGCCGTGAAGAAGATCGCTGATGACTACTACCTGATCACCGCCGCCCTCGAGCTCGTCAACTTCCCCATCATCATCCCCTACACCAAGACATGGTACGGGAAGAAGGCCGCCGACGTCGTCCTCAAGGAGTTCTCCATCTGCGCCGCGAAGAGCAAGGTCCGCATGGCTGCCGGAGGGGAGGTCACCTGCATCATGGATGCCTGGGTCAAGGCGATGCTGGACTCGCAGAACTGGCGCGAGGCCGAGGCCGAGGGGCGGTCGACCGAGGGCATGGTGAAGCCGACGCCGATGCTAAGGATCTTCACCGACTACGAGATCGCGCAGACGCTCTTTGCCTTCCTCTTCGCCTCGCAGGATGCCACCAGCAGCGCCGCCACGTGGTTGTTCCAGACCATGGCCCAGCGACCTGACGTTCTGGACAGGGTCCGCGAGGAGAACCTGCGGGTGAGGAACGGAGACATCCACGCCGAGCTTCAGATGGATAAGCTCGAGTCCTTGACGTACACTCGCGCCGTCGTCCGAGAGCTCCTCCGATACCGCCCCCCCGTCCTGATGGTCCCCTACGTCGCTAAGAAGCCCTTCCCGATCACTGAAACCTACACTGTGCCCAAGGGTGAGTTTGTGTGAACCTAGCGTAGTCTGGTCATCCAGAGTGGGTGCCCGCGGAAGCTAACGTACCGTGTTTTAGGCGCCATGGTGATTCCCACGACATTCCTGGCCCTAAGGGACCCCGATGTCTATGAGCGGCCTGACGAGTTCGACCCCGAGCGATACTACTCGGGTGATGCCGAAGAAAAGGGTTCGAAGAACTATCTGGTCTTCGGAACGGGTCCCCACTACTGCATCGGCCAGCAATATGCCCAGCTGAACCTCGCGCTCTTCGTCGGAAAGGCGTCGCTCCTGCTGGACTGGAAGCACCACCCGACTCCCACGTCGGAGGATATCAAGGTGTTCGCCACCATTTTCCCCATGGTTAGTATTTTGTTCCCCGCCCGTGCCCTGTTGTCATAGATGGAAGCAGGGGGTATTGTAGATGAAGGCTAACGAGAGGTAGGACGACTGCCCACTGACGTTTACGGAGAGGAAGTGGTGATCGGTGGATGTAAGCCGTGGGAGGTAAGCGGTGGCAGGTGATCAGACGAAGAAGCCCGGCCCGCCGATTGGTTGGCTAGGGTTAAATCCTCGTGGTGGGCGAAGCCGTCATCATCCAATCAGCGTATACCGTATTCCGGTACGCTGGGTTCGTAATGCTCTGGGGTTGGAAAGGAGGAGGGAAGAGGTTTGGATAATACCAAGTTAACATCTTCGGTACTCATTGGTGGCACTTTGGCTCATTCTCAATGGCCCACCCGAGCGAGGCGATCGAGAGGCACCATTGGCTCGTCCGGTAACCGGGAGAGAGGTTATTGTTGGCTGGCATTACACGCATTATATCTAATTGTAATAACTATTCAAGAACATGCTGATCTTGTCCTCATTTCTCCTCGGTTCTCTGTGCATATTTGATTCCTAAGAGTCGGCAGGTAACCCGTGCGAGGCCAACTATTCAAATAGTTGCATCTACTTGCAGTTACATCGGCCTGACGCTTCATGTGAATGGCATAAATTGAGTACAGTTGATACATATATTTCGCGACACCGGGTGGAAGGGAAGCTGTGAAATGGAATCCACATCGTGGTGCAAGTTGACGTAATGATGGAGCGTGGATTGATTGTGACACGCAACCGACCAATGCCGAAGCTCCCCATCCTGGTGACTTTCGCCTCCACCTACATTTGCACCTACACCTGCACCAGGATAGCTCTGCACCACCGAAACCACCGGCTACAGGCAGCATTATTTCCCGAGCCTCACGAGTAGGTTTACGCAAACCTGTCGCCAATCATCTTGTTCCTCCCTTAAACCCGCTGCCGCTAGACCCTCTCCACATCTAATACCCAGCCGCCGAAGTAATGGCCTCCACGACTCGGGCAGTAAGGCCCATCCGCTCGGCTCTGCGCCTTGCCGTATCCCGACCCGCCTCCCCGCGTCCTCTCCGCTGGGCATCGGCCGTCCGCTCGATACATCCGGCCGTGCCGTATACCCGCAGTTTCGGGACCGCTGGCGTACGGTGGGAGTCTGAGAAGAAGGCCGCGCCGGCGACTGGCGCCCCCTCTACCCCGAAGAAGTGGGATTTTGAGATGGTGGGTTGGGCATGCTTGATACTCCCGAGAGGATCGACGGGAATTGCGCTAACTCTCTATAGATTAAAGAGATATCCGAGAACAAACCAGCCAACATCCTCCTAATAGGTATTTCTCCAGCCCTCGGAACCCTCCAACCTTGCTCCCCCGGTAGCTCGAACAACGGGCACCTGCTAACTCCATTGCCCCTCCCCTTCTCTAGACGTCCGCGAACCCAACGAACTCAGATCAACAGGGACTATACCGACCTCCGTGAACATCCCCATAGTAACACACCCCAATGCCTTCTGCCTGCCCCCCGACCAGTTCCTCGCGCTCTTCGGCTTCGAGAAGCCCCCCACCACTGGCCCCGATGCGCCCGAGCTCGTCTTCTTCTGCAAGGCTGGCGTGAGGGGCCGCGCCGCGGCGCAGCTCGCGAGCGCAGAGGGGTACAAGTCTGTCGGCGACTATGCGGGGAGCTGGCTGGATTGGAGTGACAAGGGCGGGAAGGCGGTGGAGTACGACGGGAGCGGGGAGGTCTGGGAGGGTCAGCAGTAAGCCTGGGACCTGGTGACCTCGGTGCCGGAGCAGGCGCTTGGTCATGTGAAGGGAATGCCGCTTTAGGATATCACACAAGTGCGTTACTCGGCCTTTACTGCTCCGAGTCCTTCGGACAAGAAGAAATATTTAGAATATAGACGCTTCCAATGCTACTGTACACTGTACCCCGATAGTATCTCTCTGATACGGGAGTCGGATCCCAAACGCCAGTGATATCTCAACATAACTAGCCCCCCCCTCTTCGTGAACGGGGAGCCCTGCCCCTCCACCTCCGAGCGAACCTGCGCAGCTCCCATTCTCCCGAAGAGCAGATCCATCCCCCCGTGATCACTCACCCAATTAGTCTCCGCCTCCATCAACCGGTGTCGCCTTGTCGGGATCTAGCGGGCTGTGGTGCGCAAAGAACAAAAACTTAACAGTCAACGCCAACCCGAAGTGCAGCGCCACCACGATGATCAGCAATATTTTGCTAGTCTGCCGCTCCGTGGCGCTGAGCACGGGATATAGGTTCCGCAGGAGGAAGCTCGTGCTCATTCCAAAGCCGATCGCGACGAAGGTCCAGTTGAGGATGTCGATGGGTGACCAGCTGATAAGGGCGACGGGAACCCAAATGAGGTTCGCGTACCCATAGAGAGCCCAGCACTCGAGGAGGTTGGCGGCCTCGGAGCCGAAGTACCGGAGGATGGCGAACAGTGCGACGGGAACGAAGAGGGTGTAGCCGTAGATGAGGCCAGCGGCGCCTACGCAGAGAAGAAACGAGGTTAGAAGCCGAAGCGGATCAACGAGTGCGCATTAGCAGCACGGGCGGGAAGGGAGGGGTATACATACCGCTCAGGAGCTTGAAGTTGTAAGCGAACGGGACGTCCTTCGACCTGGACATCCAATCACTAATAGTGCCGCCCAGGAAGAGGATCAGAACCACAGTCGTCGCGATCCAGAACGGCCCGTACAGGTCCGGGTTCCCCTCAAGCACGTCGAGGAAGTTCGCCCGCGGGAACAACGCAGCCCAGCATCTCGTGAGCACGGCCGACGTGTCCACATCGAAGAACTGCGCGTAGAAGTCTATCGTCCAGAGCATGCGCTTCCCGCCCCCTCCGGACGACGCCGTCACCGGCGGAGGTAGCCCGGGGGATGAGATGGGCTTCCGACCCGGCCCTGTCGTCTCGGTGAATGTGGAGTTGTGGAATTCGAGATCGTCTTGGAGGTCGGTGCGGCCGAGGTCGCCCTGGATAGATAGCAAGCAGTTAGAACAGGTGATCATGGATCTCATGCGGGGGTTTGGTAGGGCTAACATCATCGTCCACGTCCACCACCACGTCGTAGCCAGTATTCGCCATTTTGCCAGCGATTCTAGTTAAAGCTAGATGTCGGTTCAAGCGCCAGGCTGGTGGTGAATGGGAGCGAGGTGGCATACGAGTACAAGTAATACGTGACCATCCACGTCAGTCCAGCTCACCGTCCGATATTTAGCCGAGTACCCACCCACCCCTGTAAGCCCGAATCGACGCACCAGACAATTCTTTGTCCAATGATGATGTTATCACAGAAACCTTCCGCGTGTAAGGCGAGTTAATACCGACTTCCAACTGTTGAAGAAAGACTGGCAATTACTATTCAGCTTGATGCGAGGGCTTCCTGTCAAGTCGGACTCATGGTATATATTAAAGGCAAAGTGCCTTGGGAAGTGGCTCTTGTTGGCGCTACGCCTAGCTACCCTCCCTTGAGGCACTGATAGCTCTTCAACACACATCGACAGGCCACCATCCGTATTTGCGGTCCACAGCTCGGAGAGATTTTAACGTGTCTGATTTATCGAACTAGCTCTTGGCCTCCGTGAGTCGTCTTTTGAGACTACCAAAGTGCAATGCCATACCGACGCAAGAAACCATGCCCGTCTGTCCCTCTCTCCACAATGCCAGAAAAAATCGATTCCATGATTCCAGACGCCGCGTCCAACAAAGAGGTCTCCCGGTTTCTAGTTTATTTCAACTTCTTCTTGGGGCGGAGCTGGTTGGTGTGACCGCACTTGCGCTTCCTGCAGTTGGTCGCCCTGGGTGGTAGGCGGGCCTAATTCTCTCATTAGTATGCTGGGAGTGGAGGTAGGGACTCGGACTCTGTCAGTCTCTCGCACTACTCACATAGCACTTGCGGCAGATCATCTTGTCGCAGTTGAACTTGGAGGCGAGAATCTTGAGCGAGGGCTCAATGATACCACCACGAAGGCGGAGGACGAGGTGGAGGGTGGATTCCTATTATCAATCAGTCAGGAATTGTCGGCCCTAAGAAGTTCGTCCGCCTGGGACACGTCCACCAGACGCAGCTGTGGATGTAGAAAAAAAAAACCCCGCCCCTCTACACTCCCACACTCTCACGCACCTTCTGGATGTTGTAGTCAGAGAGGGTCCTGCCGTCCTCGAGCTGCTTTCCGGCGAAGATGAGGCGCTGCTGATCCGGGGGGATGCCCTCCTTGTCCTGGATCTTGGACTTCACATTGTCGATCGTGTCCGAGGACTCAACCTCGAGGGTGATGGTCTTCCCCGTAAGGGTCTTGACGAAGCTAGTCTGGTGTCAGCATTTCGGCACTGATCGGTGGGCAGTTTCGGTGGGCAATTCGGGGTCGGGCTCACATCTGCACTGTTGGAAACTGTTAGAATCGAATATACGATAGTAATAAGCCGGTATCGACAACGGGGGGTCGTTACTTACTCTTGCCGACAGTTTGCGAATCTTGATACAACTGTTGGTGACGTTGAAAAATTGGCGGGGTTTGGGGAGGAATCCATGAAGTCCATAGAGTAGAATCTACCTCAAAGCCCTAGGTCACGTGGCGAAATTCCCAATCGCCCGTCGACAGCTGATCAACACCGTGTCAAATTCGATAACCTCGCACAGTACATATGTACCAGGCCGACATGGCTACTCCATCGGGCGATCCGACTCCACATGAACCTCGGAAGGTCCAGCCGCCATCTCCACGAGGTCCGGTCCTGTTCACTAATGGGTGCTTTCTCGAAATCATTGTATTGCTGGGTATCGCGCGTTGTCTATAATTTGCTCCCTATGCATAGTCTTCCCTTCTGGTCTGCCGTTCCCAACTGGCTAATTTCGCCTCGAACATATCCACAGCCCTAACCATGGACTTTAAAGAGAGGCCCGAGTATGCCGCTGGGTGGTGTTAGCGTATATAATGGCACGGTTGGCGGGGACAGGGCGCTGCTCTCACCTGCGAGCTGATAGAGCATCTTGGGAATATCGGGCAAATCGTCGATGGCGCGCCACGCAGGGATCTTTTTCATCTTCCCGCGGGGGATAGGGGACATCCGGGCCTCCTCGCCGATGTCCGCTCTCGTCCTAAAGCTGACGCTCTCTGCCTGAACAGCTTGAAGGACATTAATCATATCGTCGTAAAAAGGCGAGCTCTCAGCGTCGGGCCGAGACGCTGCTGCCTGGGACCCCGATAGCACTGCCTGCACGCCTGCTTTAAAAGCTGCACCAACATAGATTAGGATCCATGTTCAGTACTAACGGAGCCAATGCCAGTCAACTTACCTTCTTCCCCATGCTCACCCTCATCGGAAGAGAGCAAGGCCAGTATGGAGTCGAACGTAGCCTCGTCTGCGTTGGCCAGGTACTCCCCATCTATATCCTTGGGAAGGTCTGTAGCAGGTCCAGTTTGAAAACTCTCCACGGCAGGCCGCACGAGTTCGCTCCACCTCTGCCAGTCCATCTGGGGACCATCTACGTCTTGTAGGCTTGGGAGATCACGATTCTCTTTGGGGAAAGATAGAAAGTGTTTAACCGCGGTTAAAATGGCGGCTATCAGACATACTTCGGGTATGTCTATTAGTCGTAGCCTGGTACGCCGGGGAGGTATCGAAAGCTCAATATTCGTCCCATCAATCATCGACCTTGCTAAATGGACAACCTCAACTGCTGATCGTCAACACTGTGATGGGTCTAGAAGAGAAAAAAAGAAGGGGGGGGGCTGGAGCATACTGGGCAGGGCAAGACGCTGTGTATAGTGGATGGATAGCGGCATGGCGTTCAGAGAGGGGAACTCCAGGCCGTAGTTGAAGCGATACGCGAGAGCCATGTGTAATGCCCTGAAATGTAGCCTGTCGGTAGGCAATTCCTCTCGCTCCAGCCTCGTGAAGGCGAGAAGCCAGGGCACCGGTAGTCTATGACGGGCGACACTAGGGAGGTCGTGAAGCTATACTTAGATTTAGCTGACGAGGGCTAAGAGAGGCTTGGGGTCAGGGGTGAATTACGGATTTTCTGTATGGCATCCGTCCCCTACTTGCCCAATCGCGTATATCCCCGAGCATAGTCGGGGCGCGCAGGAGCACGCAGGCAAAGTAGCAGATTAGTAGAGTATCAGCGGCATTCGGCACCGGCCATTTGGATCCTGCGGAAGAGTCCCAGCTCTCCTCTCTACCGGCCCAGTCCCCGTTTTCTGCCGGGGACGCCAGGTCTTCTTCCTGTGTGCTGAAATACTGGGTGTCCTGCCTCGGCGGCCCTTCCTCCTCTTCCCTAGGACAACCTCGCAATCGCAAATCCCACAGGTCCTTCACAACGGCCTCCAATTCAGCAGAGTGGCTCTTCTCCCTGATCATCCAGGCCACCTGCTTTCGCAGAATGATCTGTAGGCACTCCAGGTACAGAGTACGGGCAGCCGCGCCGGACAGTCGCTTCCTTGTATGCGGCTCGTCCCCATAGGTTGCCTCGGCCGGCTTCCGTCTCGTCACCTGTCCTAGCCCCTTCCAGTCGTCCTCGTCGGCGTCAAACTGGACCCATGACTGGACGCGGTGCCCGTTCTGGCAGTACCCGAATCCATTTTCGACATACCATTTCTTAGCGCGGCAGTCCGAGCAGCGCTCACCGCGAGGGAAACGCTTTAATACGCGGCTTTCGTCCATGTCTCAGTAGAGCATGGTCGTACGTAGGACTTGCGGACCGACGCATCGCTTGCGAGTATGCGGCTGCTGTTGCGAGGTAATATGTGTACGTACTCGGAGAGAAAAGTGGGCAGTCGGCGGTCGAGAGTGGACGCCACAAAAGTTTTTAGCTGGGCTTAGTTGTACCAGCGGAAACGGCCCGGCAGGGAGTCGCTATTCGGAATCAACTTTTGTATTTGAATACATAAATAATACATACCGACTTCAAATCGAAGTGCACCTGAAATGACCATCCGTCCATTACGGACCAAGGATCGGCTGTGTCATAAAGTAATACTGGCTGTGTCACGAAGTAATACCGTAACGCACCAGATGGATTCGCATCGCCTTACCAACACTAACATGAGCATAACATGAACAGGAACACGAGCACCAAACATTCTCGCCAGCCAGCTTTCTGTTCACAACAGTACATCATGACGTGTTCCAGATGGATTTACTGAGGATTCTTTATTTTTCCGTTTTTTTGCACCGCCATTTCCCGCCCAATGGCCTGATGGCTGGCAAGACTAATAATGATGACAGCGAACATGAAGTAGATGAAGGCAAATTGTCACTGTCCCGTGTGCAGCTAATGTGCGGCGACATTAGGCAATTACATCGCTCCCATTCATGCTCCCTACACCACCGAATCCTTCCTAGTCTAGCCCCCATCCATACCACCTTGGCTGAGGACAGCCTGTAACCCACGACAACTACCTGATCAGGAAAGGGGGGTCAAACAGACACCCCCTAGGCAAGCAACGGAGTCCATCGCGGAGAATAGATCTTCCGTCTCCAGCCGCTGTCTGCGGCGTTTGTAAAATAGACGCGCTTACATGCGGGGAGCCTCCTTAGCATCAATGGCGGCCTGCTCGCCCATGGAGGTGAGGATGATAACGTCTGTGGGTTGAGCATTAGCACCCTATAATCCTACAGGCGTTGCGGCAAGTCCCGCTTCAGGTACGAGGTAGCTCAGGATGAGTGAAGGGCACGGGGGGGTTACTTACTGGTATCCTTCTCCTCGGTCTTGAAAAGCTTGGTAATCTTCTCGCCGACCTCGTTATCGGGCAGGCGGACATCCGCCTTCATGTTACCATCATCGTCCATGAGCTCGAGGAAACCATCGTCGGAGATGTCAAGCTGATGAGTGTCGTTAGCTCTGACACGGTGCATTACGGACATGGGTCGCGGCAATAGGAAGCCGGGACCAAGAGAGGTGGGTAGCGCGAGTGCAAACCTACAAGCTGGTACTCGTTGCGGGTGACGTTGGGGACGTCCATGTTGTGGGTGGAGGGGCACAAATCCTCGAGCTTCTTGGCAGTGAAAATGTCGATGGCGACGAGATGGACCTTGGCGTGGCCGTGCTTGCCGGTCTTGGAAGTCGACATGTCGACGATCTTGCAAGGGCGACCCTTGATGACGACGTGGCCACCCTTCCTCAGCGCAGAGCACTGCATGGGGAAGGTCGCCGACGCACCGGCATCGGTGGACTCGAAGGTGTGCTCATGCTAGTTGAAACCCGAGTCAGTATGTATTAAATGAGTCGGGGGCCGGCGTCGAGCAGCGCAGCGCAGCGCTCGCCGGCTACAGCGGCGACAACGATGGCCATCCCAGAGAAAAGAAACATGTCACGATGGCTGGGTGCTGCCATTCGCGGGCGCTGAGGCGGCGAGGGGCACAGATGCGGGGTGCGTGTTTTCTTAGTGGGCTGGAGGGGTCAAACGATTTCTTACATCGGCATCGGCCATGGTTGCGGTTTCGGAAATGAAAGGATATCGTTTGTGGAGGAGGGATAGGAGAGGAGAGCAGAAGACTGGGCGAGTGAAGATATGCACGGAGGAGGAGGCAGGAGGGAAGATTCGAGTACTCGGTGCTATAGAGGGTTAGAGAGGGGAGGTTTTAATCTTTGTGGAGGGGCGGGGCGGGAAAATACAGAGCGGCGAAAATAGTGTGAGGGGGCGGCAACTGGCAATCCGACGTTTTTTTTTCTTTCCCAGGAATTTAATTGGGCCCCTCCGTGTGGCAACCATCATTCTTGTACCCACCACTGCGGGTTCCCATGTTGGAAGGCCGCGACAGAGAAGCACTCAACAACGCTAGTGCTTCAGTCCGAGTCTACGGGGCAGACTGAGCGCGGCCAGGCATATCCAATGGGTCTTGGACGAGTGCTCGTGGCAAGGGAGGCCCACGAGTGCGAGCGCGAGTACAAGTACTCGTATTTGTTCATGACACACATACACACACACACACACACACACACACACACACACACACACTGTTCAACTAAAGGGTATGGACTCATGCTTCAAATCCACGGCTTGAAGGAAGGACCTGGCATATCATCACTGGGATTCAAGTACGAGGGCTCGCGGATAGAGAACCCGAGGAAGGCGACAGATGCATCCCAAGATTTGGAGGACTGACATTATGCCTCTATTATCGATGGATCTATCCCTGTCAACCACCAGTGTATATACTCTTGCTCGTACGCACCACCACCTTTCTATGTATACCCATGTTGGATGTCTTGTACCCCATCACACGTTGCAGGTCACGTGCCCCCACTTGTGAGCTTATACCACCATCTCAAGGTTGATGATCTCCTATTGACAGATGGCCCCATTCCCTTTCGGGCCCTCCCGGACGAATCACAGTAGCGACGCCAAGCGACGCCCCAGCACAGTCGAGTATTACCCGTACTCGTAGCTACCCGCAAGGAACCGACCCATGCACGCCACAGCGGCGAGCTGGAGGAAGGACGCCCACACAACTTAGCTACCAATACACGCACGCCCTTCCGTTCTTCGAGACGACAAACATGCCATCACCATCCCCGAGAGCTCCCTTGCCCCCGATATAGCAGCGAAGGGCCGTCCGGCCACCATCAACATGTGGCTCGACAGACTCGCGTCGCAGTCCGGTCCTCCGACCCCCCCTTCACAACCCGCGAGCCGGTCCTATTCGCCACTACCCAGGCGCACGTCCGGAGGCCTCAACCCCTATGTAACCTCACAACGGGCGAGCCAGACACCCCGAGGCTCGTCGGTGTCTCTCGTTTCCAGCGGGTCGGCGACTTCCCTGCTCGGCACCTCGAGGAGACCGAACGGGTCGGCTCTGAGATACTCAAGGAGCTACCCAGAAGGCCCGGCGCCGGAGGAGGTTCTCGAGAAGCTACTGGGCGTGGAGATAGCCGAGGCTGGCCCCGATGGCCGCGCCCCTCACTCGATCACCGAGGTAGACCTCGAACTAAACTTTGACCTTGCAGGCCTCTCCCTGGGGGAACTTGTCGCAACAGAGCCCTCTGGGCCGAAACCGGCGGGTCCAAGACGGCCGCAGACGGTTCGAGACTGTGAGTTCTCATTATTCGTATCCGCCGCACCAATGACTCCGCCTATTAACATGCGTCGGCTAGTCGAAGAGCAGAGCAGCGCCCTCGAGGTCCTTCACAAGTCCATAGTGGAATGTGACGATGTCTTGAACTCGGTAGAGACTAATTTCGCCAGCTTCCGGAACGACCTCGCCGTCGTCTCCACTGACATCGAGACGTTGCAGAATCGGTCAACGTCGTTAAATTCGAGGCTAGAAAATAGAAAGACTGTCAGAAAGGCCCTCGGCCCCGTCATAGAGGAACTCAGCGTCTCTCCCGAGATAGTGTCCAAGGTCGTGGAAGGCCCTATGGATGAGTCGTGGATCAAGGCGCTCGGCGAGGTCGACAAGAGGGCCACCGCATATCACAAGGCCGCGGGTGGCTCGAAGAAGAGCAAGGCCTGGTCGGATTTGGGTCCTCTGCTGGAGAATCTCGTCCTCAAGGTACTGCGGCGACGCTCACCCGCGCGGGCCCTCTCGTGTCCTGTTCTCGTAGCCCTGGCTAACTTACCGTAGGCAATCGAGAGGATCCGTGACTATCTCGTCGCCCAGATCAAGGCGATTAGGTCTCCTCAGATCAACGCCCAGGTCATCCAGCAGCAAAGCTTTCTTCGAGTCAAAGATGCTTACGCCTTCCTTTATAAACACCACTCAGCCCTCGGCGATGAGATCTGCATAGCATACATGAACACTATGAGGTGGTATTATCACAGCCAGTTCACCAGGTACCTGAAGGCATTGGAAAAGATCAAGGTCCATGTAATAGACAAGAACGACCTCCTCGGCCACGAAGAGGCCGCCCGAAAGACATCGATACTAAGCGGGTCGAAGACGCAAGGGCCCCCGCATGATGCTTTTAACCTAGGCCGGCGTGTAGACCACCTCAAGACGAGTAACCAGGCGGCGCTCTCGTCCTACCTAGCCGAGGAGGACAAGTCTACCCACTTCCTAGAGGTCCCGTTCCGCAACTTTAATCTGGCATTGATAGACAACGCCTCAGCCGAATACACTTTCCTCTCCACCTTCTTCTATCCGGCGATGTCGCTATCGACGGTATCGAAGCACTTCCACTACATCTTCGACCAGACCTTCCTCCTCGGTCAGGGCCTGACCAAATCTCTTATCAACGACACATACGACGGGCTGGGCCTTCTCCTCTGTATCCGGCTAAACCAACGCGTCGCGTTTGAACTGCAGCGACGCAAGATACCCGTGGCGGACGGGTACATAAACGGGACGAATATGCTCCTCTGGCCGAGGCTCCAGCTGGTCATGAATCATCACGGGGAGTCGGTTCGCCAGTTGGCCGGGTCTATCCCCGCCCGCCCACCCGCCCGCTCCGCGAGTGAGCTGGCCAAGCTCACTCCGGCCCCCCACGTCGTCACGCAGAAATTTGGGCAGCTTCTCCACGGGATTCTAGTCCTGTGCACGGAGGCCGGTGACGACGAGCCCGTCATACAGAGCCTCCAACGGTTGAGGTCCGAGGTTGAGGCCTTCCTGACCAAGCAGTCCAAGATGTTCGGCGACAAGCGCAAGCAGGAACGCTTTCTCTACAACAACTACTCTCTCATCCTCACCATCATAAGCGACATGGAGGGGAAGATGGCGGAGGAACAGCTGGAGCACTTTGACGGCTTGAAGGCGGCGTTCCAAGAGGTGGCGTGACGGGGAACCCGGGGCGGGCGGCGGTGATGGCGCGGGCTTGTAAACGGGATTAGCAGTAGGAGTTGCTGAGCCCGGAGGCGAGGCATCCCCCAGGCAACAATAAGGGCCGAGGCTCCGGTCGGATGCTGCCCTCTACTTGAATTCTTTTCTTCTGTTCGGACGGGTTCTAAATCTACAGAGTATTGTACTATAGTCGCGTGAATACAGTTGCCACAGGGTGAGGGATGCCTACCCTCAAAGAACAAACCGCCACCTTAGCCCGTATACTCCTTGCGCCGACATGCCCCTCGATTGATCTATTTAAAGGACTCTACCCAGCCATCGCCACAGTATACTAGTCATATAATGAACGGGGGCGGGGTGTTTGCGCAGGTACACCGCCACGATAGCTACCAGCACGGTGGTGCCAATGACTCCGGCTGGCCGGCGATAGACCCACGCCCTTTTGGTGAGTTCTTCCCATCGCTCGGCGCGGCGCAGCTCTGCAAGCTGCACCTGAAAGAAGCGCCGGCCGTCCTCGAGGGACTGCGTGGTGCACGAGTCGTCGGATCTCGCCGTCTTCAGGCAGCTCGAGGAGGAGATGCGACGCCAGGAAGGGAGAGTGGTGGGCGGGTACTTTTCTAAGAGGGCTATAGAGTCTGAAATGAGTGACTCGAGGTCGAGCTCCTTGGGCACCTTTGAGAGGATGGAGTGGAGCATGGAGGGGTCTTCGGCGGAGGTCTCGAAGAGCTCCTCCCGACGGCTGAGCACAATCTGTGCGAAGAGATAGACACTGAAGACGGGCTCCCGCACGATAAAGACGTCAAACAGGCGGGCTATATCCCCGTATGCTTCTATGTTGTGGGCGTACATGGTCAGCATACCCGCGAGGGCATAGAACGGCTCGGTTCCGGAGAGGTGTCTGCGGAGTTTCGAGTCTGCCGCATTGAGAATGTCGGGTAGGAGGCGGAGCTGTGCGACGGTCGGGGAGAGGGTCGGTAGCATGAAGTCGCGGATCCGGAGTATGGATAGGCGGGCGACAAGGGGGGCTCGAAGAGGGGGGTCGAGGACGAGGAGGAACACCTGGCAAATGTCGTGGTAGCCCTGGAAGTAGCACAGGAACGGATGTCGCCGCAGGACTTCGGTGATGAGGTCTGATAGCTCGGTCTTGCGTTTCGCTAACTCTGAGTCGCTCAAGTCTGTGTGGGCACCTTATTAGGACATGGATGGACGACCAAAAAGCCCTTCGGCGAAGTCAAGACTCGGTCGGGGCGCGGAAGAATATCCTCCCCCGTCTCCTTTTAATACGTACTGTCTGGGTAGTAGATGAAGGCCCGGTTGACATCGAGCTGGACCTGGTCCTCGTCGCCATGGCGGGGAAGCTCCTGCCAGGGAGTCTCTAGGTCGCTACGGTGAGAGGGATCGGAATCAGACGCATCATCGGCACGGGTGGTATGGCCAAGGAGGATGGGCCCTAAATATCGGCCAGAGCCGGATTAGCAGTCGGATGGCGGTAATGCTGGGGACGGACGATTAAGGGTGGAAGCACGTACACGCTTGCCTCCTCAGATCATCGGTCAAGAAGCCGCCCTCCGACTGGGCCAGAGCTTTCAGACTCGGGACATCGAACTGTGCGCATGCGTCTTTGATGGCCGGCTCCTTCTCGCTGTCCCAGAAGTCACAAGTGCTCTGATGCAAGCCCTTTTCGGGGCTACTACTGTGCCGACTCGACTGCGCGCTATGTGCAACGTCGTCCATGGTTGAAAACGTCCAGGGTGCGTCCGCCAGCTCTGGCTAGGAGCGTTCGGCGGGGGGAGGGAACAGGTTGGGATGGCGTTGGGAGCAGGAGCAGGGTTGGAGCAGAGGTGGGATTTGGTTGGATGGTTACGGCTTGAGGGTTGTGGTTGGCTTTCGCATAAGCCCGAGCCGAGCCAGTTCCGCTCACATTGCTATCTCAGAGGCCTGATATTCGTATATCTGGGGGCGACGGCGATGGGGACGGCGATAACTTCCGGCTGTTCTGAGTACGAGCATTCGGAACTATTTCGTGGGGTGGCAGAACCTGGCCCCTGACGTCGTCGTGGAGGCCAACACGCGGTGTGGTCGTGGAGCCTGGAGAAGGGTGCGTGCATAATTAAATCTCGCCCTATTGCAGGAGAAGTAGGTAGAGGTACTGCACAGGTTCAAGTGGTGAACATTTTCAGCCGTACGGAGTGTCCGACTATAAGTATAGATACAAGTGCTCACATGCAGAGCTACGCTGCTCCTTCACTCAAAACAGATCCATGCCTGGAATTTGTGACACGTCATATTATCGGCCTCCCGAACTACTCGTACGATATCCGCATCCGTGTCGATACTTGTACTTGTACTCGAGTATGCTCTCACGATAATGGCATTGTGTTAATGCACACGTCCGGGACCCGGCCCCGGCGCTGCGTCCCTTTTCACACTGGCATTTGGTTGTCAGTCATCGAGAATGGAATGAGGGAAAGTGCGCCGCGTGCTGGACTAAACTCAGGATCTGAGACAATATCCGCGAGAAGGTGTTGACTGGTTGCGCCTTGTACTATGTCGTTACACGTAGCGAGTATTAGTTATAGCTCGTGAGAACAGAGCTGAACTCTGGTGCCTATCACATCTTCGGCCTCGCTGTTCGTGCGCCTACGAGTACAAGAACATGGCGAATAATATAGATTCGCGGCGGATCAGGTCGACCAACCATTCCCATCCCATCCCATCCCCATCCTGCCCAGGAACTGGCGGAGGATTCCGACGAGAAAAAGTCTAGACTCCGAGGCCAAAGTACTCGTACCTCCGGGCGCACTGTCGTTCGGCTCCGGCCCTTTTTTCCCTCTCTCAAACTGCGAGCAATCTCTCCGGCGTATATGTAGGTTCACAGCTCCAGCCCACATCCAATCCGCCCTGGTTGGAGATTTCTGCACATCATTCACCCCCACCCACCCCTTGCCTTGTGCGCCCTCGAATGCTCTGCGTCAAGCTGTTCTCTATTCGCGCACTGCATCGTTCTGCCTGGCTGTCTCGCATCCACCGCCTACCGCCGCCTCCGTCTGCCTGGCGGCCCGCTGAATAACATGTTCTGCTGACGACAAGTATAAGTACGAGGTAATATTGCCGAATACTGAGTGCTTGGATGGTGCCAGCACCGGGCTGTCATCACAGGCGGACTAGCTGTATCCGTTTCCCACCACTTTGCCAAGTCCAAGCACAACATCGATAGCTCCAGCTTGAGCTCCAGTCGAGTTCCATATTCGACAATCCAGAATCTTGGGCCTAGCAGACCCCAAAGTACTGGCGCTGGATCTCCTTTGCCTTTCCTTCTTGTATTTCTTCTTCTTCATTTACACCCCCTCTCTACTGTACCTAGGTAACTGGGCTTGTTCCTCGTTCTCCGAGGTCCCTGTCTGATGGTCCTGTACCTCTCTCTGTCCCTGCCTATGTCTCTGTCTGTCTCTCTCTCTCTGCCTTGTGTCTCAACATGAGCCCTTTAAACTCAGCTTATTAGCTTCGGCACCTGAAACAAAGCATACTCTACACCTACGTCCCGACAATTCTCGCGCGAGAATTGGATCTGGTTCCGGTCCTCTCCTTCCCTCAGATTCTCTCCCGAGTGGAGGTCCCCCGAATTCCCTCGCCTAGCGCGCCCCGCCCCGCCCCGCCTACCTCAATTACGAGTAGCTACTACGTAGACCACCCCGCCATCCCCGCCATCCCCGTCACCAACCGCAACCGCATCCGCATTCCCATAGGACGCAAAGGATTCAACCTCGCCCCCTGGCTAGTCGCTAGTACGCGTCGCACCTCCACTCCGTCACCTTCACCCCCGTCACCTACCCCAAGCACCATGAGCTTGAAGACATGGCACTTCAGGCCAGCGTTTTAGAGGACGGGTCCTGGGTAACCGAGAATGTCACCATCCAGGCCGTCCTCTCCGCCAGGGAGCCGTCCGGGGCCGTGCCTGAGGAGTCTCTTCCGCCAGAGTGTGGCCTGTTGACGAGAACTGTCATAGAGAGTCCGGTCGTGCAGTGGATATTTCCCGCTCGCGTCAGGTCAGCTGCTCACAACGATGTAGCCTTTATAGGTGTAGGTCTAGATGTTCACCGCTCATCACTTTCACCCAAATTATCTTCACTCGCTACCCCGACATCCTCCTGCACCTCGGCGGCTGACAGAAGTAGGATCGCTTCGTCCAAATCAGGGAGCTGGGGGATGATGGCCAGCTACACGACATCGCCAGAAAGGTAGACTTTGAATCTCGCATAAGAAATGCTCGAGTGCTTGGTTCGTTCTACGAGGACTCTTTCGTCGGCGATGTCCACGAAACCACGAGTGGGACGTTCGTGAACCCCCCGGGCATGCATCTCGGTCAAGATCCGCTGCACGCCCCCTCAGAGCCCAAGCGCCCGCCACTACCCCCGCAGCTACTAGTCATTGTTCTGGAGTCGGGACAAATTGTCTTTCTGTTCCTCCGCAAGTCACGCCAGGGCACCTTCCAATTCGTTGCCTCGAGCGTTGAGCCGCCCCGAAAGGAGCGGTTGGTCCATCCTGGCTTTCACCTAGCCATCGACCCAAGCTCTAGATACATCGTCACGGCCACCTGCGAAGGTCTATTCGTCATCCACGAGCTCGAACCGTTCGACACCTTGAACGGACAGCTCCACGCCACGGGCACCATCAGCCCCATAGTCGCCTCACGCTCGCGGGCGCTTAACGGCATCATCCACAAGGCGGAGTTCCTCTTCCCCGGGTCCGCCAACCCAGATACCGTGATACTTGTCCTGATCGTTGTCAGGAAGGGCGCATCGAGACTGATCATGTATGAGTGGGCCCACGGAGACGACCTGAGGTCCGTCCTCCTCGAGGACGTGACCGGCCTCAAGCTCCCACCAGAGCATAAGATGCCTCTACTGCTGATACCCCTTACCGTCAAGACGGCCTTCCTCTCCGTTTCCGAGAACTCCATTGCCGTCTTCAGAGACGTCCTACACGGTTCTTCGAACCCCGAAGCAGTCAACACTAAGCCGCTGAGGCAGACGGAGTACCACCATGGCCATGCGAAGCCCCTCTGGACCGCCTGGACGCGACCGTTCCGGAGGAAAGAGTACTATGAGTCTAAAGACAACATCTACCTCGCCCGAGAGGACGGAATGATATTCTTCTTCGAGGTCAACTCTGATGAGATACTAGAGTCCAGCTTAGACGTGGGCGACTACAAGACGAACATCTCCACCGCCTTCGCCACCGTCGCCGACACCTTCAGCGACATATTTATCCTCGGAGGTAGCTGCGGCGACGGGTCTATCTGGGTGGTAGGTTACAGTCCCATCTCGGCCGTCTACCTCTGTAGCCCCTTCCCCGGCGGGCCCATGCGAGCACATCACTAACCCGTCATGCAGCTCCACGCGCGTGAGCCGCCAGCCCAGATCGGAACGATCCCAAACTGGTCCCCCGCCCTCGACCTTGTGACGACGGATCGGTTTCTGACGTGGAACGAGCCAAGAGGCTCCGCTGGGCCCAATGGATCCGCCATGAAGTCTTGGAATGAGCTAACCCTCTTCGACCACACGGAACACGACCGCGTGTTCGCTACTTCCGGTCGCGGTGTCAACGGCAGTATAACCGAGTTCATGTCTGGCATCAAGGCAAACATCACAATTGATGTGGAGTACGGTTCCGCGCTGGGGCATGTCTGGGTGTTCTCCACCCCCAGAGGTGGAACGTCGGCCGGGTACACCGTGCTACTGGCGCTTCACGGCCAGTCCGCCGTTGTCGAACTGACTCCCGACCTAGCAGAGCTCCAGGAGCACGACGTATCAGAGATGGGGCTCGATACTTCGGCGCGGACCCTAGCCGCCTCCCAGCTCTCTGATGGGACTATCTGCCAGGTGACTGAAGCAACCATTGTTCTTCTCGGGCATGCGAAAAGGTACTTCAGATCCAGTCTACGGTGTGCGGTTCTTGAGATGCTGACAGCGCAGATTACATCATACAATTGCCGACATAGTCGGGGGCCAGGACTCCAGGGCAGAGAACGCGTGCATCGGTGCATCGATGGTTGCCTTCACGGTTCTCTCTATGCAATCTACCCCCGGATACGAGGTCTACGTAGTCGCGACGACCAATCCGGGTACCGTCCTGAGACGACATGTTATCGAACATGAAGTAACCTGCCTCAGGCTTTGTGCCATTGGGGCTGGCGACTTCCTAGTGGTGGCCGTCTGGCGGCTAGACCAGACAGCCCTCTTATTCTACGACACCAACGCAACCGAAGTAGAGCTGGCACTGGTGTTCCCTCTGCCCCTACCAGGTATGTCTTCTACCCATCCTGAGACTCAAATTGCGTATCGCACCCGGGAACGCGCAGCTGATGTCCATGTTCCGCAGGATCAGATGAGGCAGCAGGTGATAATACCTCACCCATCGAAGCCGTAACCACACTCGTGGGAGTGTACCAATCTCCAGAGAAGACAATCATCGTGGGAGGCACCCGTGGAGGCTATTTTCTACAGCTCGAGGTGGCGCTTGTGGAGCAGCAGGTCGAGGTGACACGTTTCAGCTTCGAGAAACTCGGCAGGCTCCCACTCGAGGTCCTGCCGACCACGTCGTCTCCCACGACGCTCCAGAACTCCGTATTCCTATGCTGTGATTCCGCCGTCGTCCTCTTGGAGGAATACGATGTCAAGGGCACGAAGGGATTCGGCCTGCGCAACCGAATTGTGCCAATGGACCCGGGCTCGGAAATGGCCGAGTGCCTCCAGGTGGCATCCATAGCGAAGATACCTGGCGGGTCGGCAGCGGAGGTTCCCGTCTTGGTCCTCACCGGATCTCGGCTCCTCGTCGCCAACCTGGAGCCGCGCCCCGGGATCATATCAAGGCGTTTACCTCTCGGCGGCACACCGTTGAGACTGATGTATTCGCAGGCCCTGAGATGTCTCGTCGTGGCGGCGACAGTCAGAGACAGGCCGACACTGATATTCATGGACCCCGATACGGGAGAGAACCTCTCGCAACCCACAGATAGGAGAGGAGGAGAGCCGCAGGAGTTCATCACGGGGCTCGGCCACGAGGGAGACTGGATCCACTCCCTCTGCGAGTGGTCATACACGAAGGATGAGAGCACCTTCTTGTACATCCTCGTGGCGACCAATTCCGGAAGACTCCTCGTTGTATCCGCAGCCAGAGCAGGCGGTGTCGTCAAGTTCTGGACTAGACATAAGCGATCGATCCAAGACGCGCCCATATACGCCGTATGTGCCGAGGCGGATAACATATTCTTCTGTGCCGGATCCGCTGTCTACTGGAACAAGCTGGACGCGGTCGAGCGGAGAATCAAGGACTACGCCACGATAGATCTGGTGTCTCCGGCGACGGCGCTAAGTATCACGGGCCGGAAGCTATATGCGCTGACACAAGCACACTCGCTCGAGGTCATCGATCTCGACATGGTCGAGCAGAAGGAGGATATCCGCACGGTCGGAGGGGGCTTGATGGAAAAGAGGACACGCCCCGCAAGTCATATGATCGATGTCGGCAATGTTTCCAACGGCTCCCCGTCATGGCCGATCACTCTGTTGTCGGACCGAGAGTGCGGTGTGGTGGGGGCGTGGGTTCCGAAGAAGGGTGATGGACAGGAGGTTACAATCGTGCTGGAGGCAGAATTACCAGCATCTGTGAGGAGATTCCGACGGGGCCACACCCAACCGCCCTGGTGGCGATCGCGGCCTGGCCAGCCGCGATATGGGCGAATACCCAGCACCGTAGATGACGCAGAGGTGCTCGGGATCTGCCTGGACGGCTCGATGCAGCACTTTACGCTCCTGAACATGGATGCGTGGCGATTTCTCCGACTAATCCAGGACGCGGCCACGGAGCAGTGCCGTTCCGAAGCTGGAGATGGCCCCGAGGCTAGTCGGATAATACTCTCTCGACCGTCGACACCGACACTCCCCAGGTCGCAACTGCAGGTGAACGGGGACATTCTCCAATCGGTCCTGGCTAACAAGGGTCTGGAGAAGCTCTTTGGGAATTCCAGAAACCTCAGATTATTCAAGCGCTATCTAGACAGGTTGGACAACGGGGAATGGTCGAGGGACTTCAGGGAACCCAGCCCACCATCCGAGATGCATACAGATGATGATCTCGACGAGGTCGACTGCGAGGATCGCACAGTCAAAATAGGCGGCGACTGGGAGACTATGACGGCGAGGTATCTGGAACTTGGCTACGACATATTGGGGTATTTCTTGCGCCCAGTGTTGTAGGAGGCGAGCTGAGCGTTCGTCCAGTCCATGGGAACCTCAAAAGCCAGAAATGGTTGGGTTTGGCCATTGTGCCTAGTTGATATACATGCAGGCAGGGCAAAAAAATCAAATCACTAAGTGCCAGCTCTGCTTGATTCAGCTGGCTGGAATATACGAGATAAAAAGCACCCGGATAGTGTATAAGCATGTACATATATTGATGTAAACGAAAGGATGTATTGGGTAGATCTGACTGACTCCTTTTGATGCTTTGCGGGGCAAGGTCCAGATTCTTGGCATCCATCAGATGCCCAGAAAGGACCCCGCCAAGTTCAGGTTGGGCGGGGCTTTTTACCCCTCCATCCCCTCCCTATAGCCCCTCCTTTTCTCACAAGTGGTCAATGGCATCTCGTCCCTTGGCCCGAGAAGCATCTGGATACTCTCCATAGATAGCATACCTGGCCGAGTGAATACCGGGGTTTAACATGGTTAGGATCCATCCCTCGTTATTCTTGTCGATTTTGGAGTGCCCGGCTGGGTATGGATAAGCTCCATGTATTTCACATTTAAAAATCCTCGGTATAACAAAAGAGAATTAGATTATGTGACTCATGCCATCCTTGGCCCTTCTCCCACTTCGCCCTACCCAGTGCTCGCTCCCACATACCACCATCTTTGCTTCTTGCTCGCCCTAAATCTTGGGGGCGAACACCAGATATTGTTTCGCGCACAGCTGTTGCCTCAGGCCCCATTGTAACTAGTAATAGTACCAGTAATACTCTAGCATGAGTTCACACACACTAACACACACACACTAACACGTGCCCCACCTTCTGTCACTCTACTCGTGCCATCGCGGTGCCAAAACCCTCGCTATCCTGATTCCTCTTTTCTTCATTGAGACTTTTTTTTTTGCAACACGCACAACACACCTAGCGTTTGCTTTGGAGAGCTTCTCGACAACCGAACAAACGAAATAATACCACCCTACATCACAGCGAAAGCACTGCCGAATACCCCCGCCATTGATTTCATCTCCTCCTGCATCCGATCGGGTTTAAATCAACCCCGCAACCGCTAGTCACGATGCCGCCCAAGAAGAAGGGTGGCAAGAAGGGGGGCGATGACTGGGACGCCGGTCTGGGAGAGCCCGCCGCCCCTACCGCAGCTGCACCCGAGGGCGATGCCCAGGCGGGTAGCGGTGACGAGGAGGGAGGTGCTGGTGGACTCATGGCCCTGATGCGCAAGAATAAGGAAAAGAGGAAGAAGAAGGGAATCGTAGACCAGCCCGCGCCCGAAGTCGACGAGACGCCCAGCGTTGAACTCGCCAGTAAGGCTCCCGAGGAGGCCAGCCTTGATGACGAGTTCGCCCTCCCCGACAAGAAGAGCAAGGCACAGTCGAAGAACAAGCAGCCGAAAAAGGCGGAGGCCGCCGCCGGAGGAGACGACCTCGATAACGATGGCCGGATCCTCACCAAAGCGGAGAAGGAAAAGTTGAAGAAGGAGAGAGAGAAGCAGAGGAAGAAGGAACAGGTATATCTCGCTCTTCTGAGCCCCGATTCCCAAGCTCACAGCTGCCTCCCTACCCCCTTGCCCCTGCCCCCGCACTTGCATCTCCTCTTTCACCCACCGCTAACCACACTACTGCGTTGTAACTAGGCCCTCAAGAAGAAGGCCACCGGAGGTGCCGAGCCCGCGAAACCCGCAAAGGCCGCTCCTGAGCCTGAGGCTCCGGTCGCCGAAAAGGAGGCTCCCGCCCCTGCTGCCGCCGCTCCCGGCGGGAAGAAGAAGAAGCTACCCGCTCACCTCGCTCTAATCCAGAAGCAGCAGGAGGAGCTTCGCCGCCAGAAGGAAGAGGAGGAGCGCCTCATAGCGGAGGAGAAGGCGAGAATCGAGGAACTGGAACGGAAACTGGCGGAGGAGGAGAAGCGGAAGGAGGAGCAGAGAGCCCTCAAGAAGCAAAGGGAGAAGGAGAAGATCGAGCAGCTCAAGCGGGAGGGAAAGTTCGTGACGAAAGCTCAGAGGGAAGAGAAGGCCCGAAATGAGAGGAAGTTGCAGCAGATGATCGCCGCTGGCATCAAGGTTGGCCCCTCCGACGAAGCGGAAGTCAAGGAGAAGAAGAAGAAGGTGGATGTCAAGAGGCGGAAGAACGAGAACAAGGTACGCGCCCCACGCCTAGAGTCTTCTGGGACTTTATACCCTAACCTTTCCCTGTTCTAGATCGATGAGGAGAAGATCTTGGCCGAGGCCGCTGAGCGGGCGAGACAGCAGGTGGAACAGGCCGCGAAGGAAGCCGAGGAGAAGGCCGCGAAGGAGAAGGCCGCGGCGGAGGCGGCTGCGGCGGCGAAGGGTGCCGCCTATAGCGATGTCGAGGACGACTGGGAGGCAGCAGCAGCCAGCGACGACGATGTCAAGGATAGCTGGGATGCTGACAGCGATGAGGAGGCCGAGAAGAAGAAGCCTACGAAGCCCGAGGAAGAAGAAGCCGAGGAGGAGGAGGAGGACGAGGACGAGGAGTCTGAATCCGAATCTGAAGATGACGAGGCCGCAACGCAGAGGGAGCTTGCCGAGCTCCAGCGGAAGAAGGAGGCTGCCGATAGGCGTGAGAAGGCCCACCAGGCGGCCTTGGACGCCAGGTCCAAGGATAACCTCCGTTCCCCCATCTGCTGTATTCTTGGTCACGTCGACACGGGAAAGACGAAGCTCCTCGACAAGATCCGACAGACTAATGTACAGGAGGGCGAGGCCGGCGGTATCACTCAGCAGATCGGAGCCACTTACTTCCCCCAGGACGCCATCAAGCAGAAGACAAACGTGGTGAACAAGGACGGCGACTTCGACATCAAGGTCCCCGGCCTACTCATTATCGATACGCCTGGCCACGAGTCCTTCGCTAACCTACGTTCCAGAGGATCCTCCCTCTGCAACATCGCCATTCTCGTAGTTGACATCATGCACGGCCTCGAGCCCCAGACCCTTGAGTCCATGAAGCTGCTCCGGGACCGCAAGACGCCTTTCGTTGTTGCCCTGAACAAGATTGACCGACTCTACGGCTGGAAGAAGATTGACAACAACGGTTTCCAGGACAGCTTGTCCCTCCAGAGCAAGAGTGTCCAGAACGAGTTCCGAAACCGCTTCGAGGCGACCAAGCTTGCCTTTGCCGAGCAGGGGTTCAACTCGGAGCTCTTCTACGAGAACAAGTCCATGGCGAGGAACGTCTCCATGATACCTACCTCGGCCCACACCGGTGAGGGTATCCCGGATCTCCTGAAGCTCATCGTGAACCTGACACAGGAGCGCATGGTTGGGTCGCTGATGTACCTGTCCGAGGTGCAGGCCACCGTGCTCGAGGTCAAGGCCATCGAGGGCTTCGGCATGACCATCGATATCATCCTGTCCAACGGTATTCTCAGGGAGGGTGACCGAATCATAGTCTGCGGTGTCGAGGGTGTCATCAAGACGAACATTCGCGCCCTCCTGACTCCCCAGCCCATGAGGGAGCTTCGCCTCAAGTCAGCCTACGTCCACAACAAGGAGGTAAAGGCCGCCATGGGTATCAAGATCAGCGCCCCGGGCCTCGAGGGTGCCATCGCTGGCTCCCGCCTGCTCGTCGTCGGCCCAGACGATGATGAGTCCGACCTTGAGGACGAGGTGGAGGCGGACCTGGCCTCACTCTTCAGCAGAGTAGAGAAGACCGGCAAGGGTGTCAGCGTACAGGCCTCGACACTGGGATCCCTCGAGGCGCTTCTGGACTTCCTCAAGACCTGCAAGATCCCCGTCGCCAACGTTGGTATCGGTCCTGTATACAAGCGCGATGTGATGCAGTGCGGTGTCATGGTCGACCGGGCCCCCGACTACGCCGTCATGCTCTGCTTCGACGTCAAGGTGGACAAGGAGGCGCAGGCGTACGCCAACGATAACGGCGTGAAAATCTTTACGGCGGACATCATCTACCACCTCTTCGACGCCTTCACGAAGCACATGGAGGAAGTGCTCGAGAAGAAGAAAGAGGAATCCAAGATGTTGGCCGTGTTCCCCTGTGTCCTGACCCCCATCGCCGTGTTCAACAAGTCGAACCCCATTGTCATCGGTGTCGACGTTACCGACGGCCAGCTGCGACTCAATACGCCCATCTCAGCTGTAAGGACCAATCCCACGACGAACCAGAAGGAGATAATAAGCCTCGGCCGAGTGTAAGTGGTTCCCCCCCGCCCATGACCTGCACATCTTGCGAAAGCCCCCTAGCCCCAGATACGACCTAACTCCGACGATCTAATGCTAACACTAAAAAACAATAGAACGTCTATCGAGCGCGACCATAAGCAGATCCCCGTCTGCAAGAAGGGCCAGCCGTCGGTCGCCGTCAAGATCGAGATGGGAGGCAACCAGCCGACCTACGGCCGCCACCTCGAGGTGGAGGACACGCTCTACAGCGCCATCTCCCGGGCTAGCATCAACTGTCTCAAGGAGTTCTACCGGAAGGACGTGACGCCCGACGAGTGGCAGCTGATTATCAAGTTGAAGCCAGTCTTCGATGTAAGTTAGATAGCATGTGGCTAGGAAAATATACGTCTGTTGTGCTCATGCGCTCTTGTGCTATGCGGCATCCTTCTGCCCCCTTGTCCTTGTACAGCTGTCCAATACCGTTGTACCCCCAGATGCGGCCATGACACCGCGCTATCCTTAATGTGCCAGGGAGCCTACAAGGTGGTTGGTAGCCATAAGCAGGAGACACAATATGTCCATCTCACCTAGGATCACGGCAAAGTGCACGCACACACAGACCATATATACATATATCACAGGGCTCGTGTATCAGGGTCAATAAATAAAGTAAGACAAGAAAAAAATTGTACTCGTGGGAAAAGAGCCTGTTTAACCTAACTTCTTTTTCTTTCCTTCTAAAAGCGCATTTCGTTCCGTTCCTTGACACGTATAAACAAGTCCGCCCCGGCGAATGTCTACCTAGCCGCATCCTCCCCATCGTGTCCGTTTCGTCAAAATAAACCCGTCCCCCTCGTCTTCTGCCACATTTATCCCAAAGTCGTTACAGGTGTGGCATGGGCGCTGCAGCCGCGAAAGCCTATTTCGCGGACTCGCCCTCCTCGCCCTCGGGCCTCGGTGCCTCGGCGTCCGTCATTTCCTCGTCCTTAGCGGTCTTGTCGGCCTCGGCTGCCTTGCGCGCCTCCTCAGCTGCGGCACGCTTTGCCGCAATGCGCTCCTGCTCGGCGATCCGCTCGCCCTCGACCTTCTCGAAGTGTCGCTGCACGATGGGGCCGGCCATGGCACGGAGCTCGTCCAGCTTGGCGATGTACACTCCCTTAGAGGCATCGTCACCCTCGTCGTATAGCCAGTCCTGCAAGACGCGTAAGCGGGCCGTGTTAAAAAAAAAGAAATATTAGGGTGCGGGTAGGGGGATGTAACTAACCTCCGTGGCCATGAGCCTCTCGCGGATCGTCTCCTTCTCGTCGTCGCTAGCGAACTCGGCGTACTGCTCGTCGAGCTTGTTCCTGAGGTCGTAGATGAACGTTTCAAGCTCGTTCTTCTTCTCTTCCGTATCGGCAACGAGCTTGTCGTCCGCCGTCATCTGGCCTTCCTTCTCGATGAAGGCACTCATCGTGGCAGCGTCGAGAGAGTGGGTGCCGCTGGAGATGGGAAGATCGCCCTTGCGGACCTGCTTCTTAACCTTGCGGGTTTTCCTGGGCTCCTCCTTGGCAGCATCTGTGTCCATAGCCTTTAACGAGGGAGGTCAGTTTCACGTTCAGAGCTCTCGTCCCGAATTTACCGACGGGCGACGGACTACATTAGGGGGGACGGTAGGGGGGACGGTTGGGGCGGCTTACATCGGGGTCCTTCTTCTCTCCGTCGTCCTTCTTCTCATCGTCCTTGACCTCCTCTTCTACCTCCTGGTCCTCGACGTAGTAGCCGCTCTCGACATTGAGCACACCGTGGATGTTGACGCGGGCCTTGAGCTTGCAGACCATGAAGTCGTCCTTGTCGTCGGCCTTGACACCCTTCACGGAGAAGCGACCGATCCAGGGCGAGGTCTTGCCAGGCAGCTCATCCGGGTTGGCGTAGCGGGCCTCCAGATCGAAGGGCTGCTTCCGGTAGAATGTGAGGATCTTGGTAGACGGCAGGACATTACCCTTGTTGAAGACGGTGAGGCTCGTGTCCTCGTCGGGGATATCAGGGGCCTTCTCCCAAGCGAACTCGATCGGATAGGTGACGACATCCTGGACGCTGAAGTCGCGCACCCGGAAGGCGGGCGAAAGAATGGCGCAGCTGAAGGCGCAGCCACGGGCGACGGCCTCGTCTTGGTTGGCAGTGTAGGAGAGCGGCTTTCCGAAGAAAGCCGAGATCTTCTCCTTGAGAATGGGGACGCGGCTGCCTCCGCCCAGCATCTCCACGACGTCGATATCGTCCTTCGTGAGCTTCGCGTCGGCCAGGGCCTGCTCTAGGGGTTGCTCAACGCGAGCTAGGAGATGTCCAACCATGGCCTCGAATTCTGTGCGGGTGATGATGGCAGAGACATCGATATCATTCATGAGGGACTCGATGTTGACAGGAGCCTGCTGGTTGGCTGAGAGGATCTTCTTCGTCTTCTCAGCCGCAGCAAGGACTCGGGCCTTGGCACGGGGGTTGGAGAGGATGTCAAGCTTGTACCTCCCCTTGAACTCCTTTGCGAGGTGCTCGACCAGGGCGTTATCGAAGTCGCGGCCACCAAAGTGACGGTCGTCAGTGGTGGACTTGACCGACAGCTCCCCCTTTCGGAGCTCGACGATAGTGCAGGTGTATGTGCTGTGGCCGACGTCAACGAAGGCGACGCGGCGAGGCTTCTCCTCCGCGGAGGGGAGGTCGAGCTTCGTGATACCATAGCCAAGGGCGGCGGCGGTCGTGTCGTTGATCAGTCGGAGGAGCTTAAGACCGGCGATCTCGGCGGCGTCGATGAGGCTGCGGCGCTGGACATCAGTGAACCAGGAAGGTACGCTGAGGACAACGTCGGAGACGGGGGCCTTCAGCTCATTCGCCGCAGTCTGCTTGATCTTCCCGAGGTACATGGCCACGAGCTGGGTGGCGGAGAACCTCTCCTTCTCGCCGCGGTACATGACCTCGACGCCGGCCTGGCCGTTCACGTCGACGATCTGGGGTGCCATGAAGGTCTGCTCGATGGCGAGATCCGGGTCACTGGCAGAACGGCCAGCAAGTCGCTTTAGGCCGCTGACAGTGTTCTTCAGGTTCGTCATCTCCTGGGTCTTGGCGGCCTCTCCGATGAATCGAGCCTTGGGGCCAAAGGCGACGAGGGACCTGTAAGTGTAACGCAGTGGTTAGCATACCAAGCCGGCTTACATGGGGCCTTGGGGTGCGTGGTGCGGGTATGGGATGATAGGGCAAGAAGAGCCCGAGGCGAGACAGGCGCAACTTACGGGGTAGAGCGGTTCGAGACCTCATTGGCGATCTAGTTGGGAGAGGGCATCCGTCAGTATGCATTCTCAGGGTCGGCGTAGGCGCACCAAAGAGCGGACAGAGGTAGGAAGAAGACGGAGGAGGAATACTCACAACATCGACGCCACGATTCCTCGCAACAGCGATAGTGGTCTTGAGAGACCCGAGATCTATGCCTGTGTGGGGGGCGGTGAGTTAGCACGAGCACGAGAGGTGAAGCAACAGGTAGAGGTCCGGAGGGCCGGGGGGCCGTGGGCCGAGGGCCGGGATCGCATGCGCGTTGCCTTACCTACTACGCTCATCTTGAAAGCTTCTTATCGTCAACCGAAGATAGATCTGAAGAGTGGAGGGGCCGAGTTAATATTGGACCCTCGATATATTGGGGAGCTGCGGGGGTGTTTGCAGGAGCGGCGAGACGATTTTGAAAATGGTCGGATCAGAAGGCTTGTACGTACAAGCTACAGGTTCGTTTTTTTCTAAGGAAAATAGATTTCCTGTGATGTGTCGGCGGTGAGGGACAATTCCTTAAGTACGGAAAGTGGAATGGAGGGGCGGGGGACGGAGTGGTGGGAGGCGAAGGAGGGAGAATATTGAAAATTTGGGTTTGCGATTGGCGGGGCAGCGGGGTTTGCGAACCGTGAACCGTGACGTCCAGGTGAGGCGTTGTTGGCGCTGGTGCTGGCGCTGGCGTTTTGGTATTACAAGCTCAATGGTGTGGTCGGTTATGGAGAACTCCGTAATAATTACCATTCCAGTTACAAGTACACATACAGGGCCATGGTGGGGGAGGGGCAGCGGCTAGATAGCACCCAACGTGAAAGAAATACTTAGACCAGAGGTAGGGGCGGCGCGAAACGCTGGGTAAGAAAACGCAGAGCGGAAACGCAGGGCCAAAGGGGACGAAAAAAGCGCCAAGGGCCCAAAACGCAGGGCAAAACGCAGGGCAAAACGCAGAGCGGGAGCGGTAATAAGACGTCAGAAGTGGGCCGTTTTTAGCGCAATGGTGGGTGGTACCCGTTTACGAGTACCTTTGCTGCGGCCCAAAATTCCTGGCAACCTGAAAAAAGACACTTTCAGAAGCTTTCCGACAACTTTCGAATCCCCCAGAAATTTCGAGACCTGTTCTTCAGTCCACGGCACCTGCCTCGTTTTCAAATCTCCACTATGCGATGATCACTCCCATTGGCGCCTTTTTCGTTCCCATTTATAATGGCATGGGCTGCCGAGACCTTGGCACGGCCGAAACTTTCGGCCGGCACGACAAAAGAGAAAGAGACCAAACGACGTACGATGTCTTGCTTCGTGAAGACTTTTGTCGGTGTGCGCAAACCACAGTTCCCGGTTGGATCTTCAATATAGCCTGGCTAGCGCCAACCTATCGTAACTCGGTAAGTGTATTTGTACAGTTCCGCGCGCCTTATTTTGAGGTTAGGCACCGATGAGATTGTGGCCGCTAGGGGAGGCAGAGCTTTGTGTCTTGCGCAAACGGCATCATGCAAGCAAGTGTGTCCATTCTCGTCAATGAAAGGACAATGGATCAGGCTCGGATGGCAGGTGGCCGGTGGCAGGTGGCGGTTGCCAAATGGCAGATACCAGATAATTTGATGTAAATGCATGTGATTATGGTGCCGCCTCGTCCACTTTTGTCAGCAAAGAACTACCTACTGAAGGAGCCGCCCCGTGGTTGTCCATCTCTTTCAAAGCCCAACTGCCTGCGATTTCCACGTGCGGCAACCCAAAAACAGCCCCCTCGTCGATATTCACTCCATCTTGTTTGTCCCTAGGAATGCTGCGGGCATACACCCCTCTCCACTAACCCCTACCGCCTACCACTTTGTCCCTACCGCCTTCGAGACGGGATATCGCTTCCAGCTAAGACTGACAACTCGGACTCCGTGCCGACATCGTCCCCGGCTTACTAGGCCCGCCCCTCCGCAATCTCCGGCCCTGGGTCCACCCCACGTTCTCTGATTCGCGGTAAAGATGCCGTACACGGTGTAGACCCAGTTGAGGACTGGGTTGAGGACGAACAGGACCGGGTAGAGCCACATTTTGTACCTCCTCAACCTGGCCCCGAGGTAGATCATCGTGAGCCAGTTGAGCCCCATCGACACTGCCAGAAACCCCATCGGCAGGTCCGCCACCTCTGCCGACGTCGTCACCACCCCTAGCACCATGATGGAGAAGAGCAACGGCGTCGTACGGACGGTGTTCTGCATGAATCGCACGAGGACCAGCAGGGGGTACATCCTCCACAGCCGCCAGTCCGTCAGCATGCACACCTCGTTGGTGATGAACCCCAGGAACCACCTCCGCCGCTGCTTGACGAGCGCCCGGTACGTCTGCACCGCCTCCGTCTTGCAGAGCGCAGAGGTACACAACTGGACCTGGTGTCGTCTCCTCGCCCCGATCATGAATAGGTGGGTGAGCCACCGGTCCTCGCCGAGGTAGCACTTAGCGAAGTCGAAGAGGTCCTCGCACTGCTACCACTTATCTAAGAAGTAGTACTTCGCCATCTTCCTGAAGGCCGAGTACCTCAGCATGGTGAGCGCCCCCGGCAGGCAGGTGACGGCCCCGCACGCCGACTCGACCGTCCGCTCCAAAAACTGCCCATGTATGTACTCCATGTCCTGCAGCAGTGTGATGAGGCTGCTCTTCTCAGTCGTGGACATGACCACTCCCGTCATGGCGAGCATGTCCCTCTTGTTCCCGGGGCTGAGCTCCATGTCGTAGATAAAGTTCCGTAGGCACCCCCTGTCGAGCACACAGTCCGAATCCACAAAGAGGACGAAGAGGTCATCGCTGTCCTTCGTATGCCGGCCGTACATCCTCTCGATGAGCCCAAAGGTCGCCCCCTGGCAGTGACGTTTGCCTCCATGGGGGAAGCGCGAGACGGTGACGCGCACCCCCTTGTACGTAGTATCGATATGTCCAGGATAGGAGCCGTACATGCCCGGTACCCTCAGCGCGTCGAGGACGCTGTGGTACAGCTCATCCTCCTCGTCGTCGTCAAACGACAGGAACACGTGGATGCACGCCGCCGGGTATTCACAGTCCACGACGGAGTCGACAGCCTCTATGAGAACGTCAGGCTTCTCCCTGTAGCAAGGCACAATGACGACGACGTTTGGCGCCGGGTTGTCGTCAAAGGCCTGTTCGTCAAAGGCCTGTTTGACACGCTTGGATCGGCCGTAGTGGTGGGTTACGAGTTGGTAGGTGCAAAAGAGCCAGGGGATCGTTAGGAGTCCCGCAAAGGCCCAGAAGGCGAGCCACCGGAAGAACTCCAGCAAGGACCTCGGCCACCGGCTGACAATGTCCCCCGGAACGGGTAGCGCTACAATCATCACCGGGAAGAAGGCAACCCTAACCGAGACCCGGATCAGACTTCAAATCCCCAAGAGGATGCGGCTCTGTAGCTGACATACCTGACGGCGATAAAGATGCTGCCGACTACCACGGCAAGGGCCTTTATGGACCAGTGTTCCGCCTTCCTATATGCCTTGCAGAGGCAGTACATAAATGCCACGAGCCAAAGTATCCATTCCAGTAGGACTGCCAGGAGGATGATACCGACCAGCGCTGCGTACACGACCTGCTCAGAAGGAACGGAGTCTGTAAGTCTTGTGGAGAACTCCTTTTTGGTTGGTTTGTTGGGGGGGGAGGTTCCTTGCCACCTTGTCTCTGTGATTAGATTAGGAGGTGTTGGCCTACTTACCTTTTTCGTGGGCATCATCCTCGTGCCGAATCTCCGGCCGCTCTCGCGCCGTGTAAGAGTGCCGCTCCGTGCTCCCCCGGTGATAGATCACAACAAGATGGCTGCGAACAAGCCCATCAGCCTTCGGCATAACACTTAATTTGAATACTGCGAAATTGAGAAGCTAAGATGGTCCTAACAAGAGTGGCTGGGGGAAAGGACCGCGAGGGAAACCGGACGTCTGTGTAATTTTCTTAGGGTCCTGTCCCTTCACGGGTGCCTGCAGTTACAACAGACAAGGCGTGCAACGGAGAACAACGAAGTCTCAATAATTCAATCTACCTAGATACTGGCGTCTCGGATGCTGCCAAGAGCACATACAGGCTAACCGAGGCAATCATGGGTTGGCACTGATTTGGCTGGCCGTCACTCCCCCCCCCCCCTTTTCCCAAAGATAGCCTAATGCAATTGTTGCCTGCTGGCGTGGGAAGGCAGCTTGGGGTGTCATACGGATGATAACTAAGCCCCCCAAATGTGCGAGCGGGTAGGATAGAGCAGGAGACCTTGGCATCCACTTGGCAACTTGCTTCTCGGCCCTGGCCGGGGAAATATTCGCCAGGCCTTTCCGAGTACGGTCCTCGTAGGAACCTAGATGATGACAGTCATATCAAACAGCATCGACATCGACATGGTTTGCTGCCATGACCAGTAGGTCTTACGGAAAAGGATAGCACTGCTCTCCGCCGCCAGGCCTCAGGGTCTGTGGGTGGTTGATTGGGCCTCCCTGGCACGCGTCTGAGATGCTCGTTGGCAAGCGTTCGTACGCGGGGCCACCTCGACCAGATGAATGTGGATTGGTCACTCCGGCAGCTGACATGGTCCGGTGAGTGCTTGTCTTAGGCGGTTTGTCAAACTCATCCGCCGCAATACGAAAATGCTGTCTGCAATCATCAAGGGTACTGCGACGCAGGGTATTCACGTCCTGTTCCAGGTAGATCAGTCAATAGTCATCCAGCAACCAGTGAGGCCGGGTATATGGGTCGGGAGAGGTCGTAGAGACAGCTTCGGAAACGGAAGGGGGAGGTGAGAACCGAAAGGGCAAAATGCCAGTCTGTTTCCGAGACTCTACTCCAGATACATCCGCGAGCATAAACGTACCATTCGACATCGCTAAGCTGAAGCTTCCGCGCACGCCCTCCACCGCGGTCCTTGCCTGCCTTCTTGTTGTGGTGGAAGTTGGTAGGCTTCTCATACCCTAGTGAAAGACGATTAGCATCCGTCATCGAATCCCGGAAAAAAATAGCGGGGTGGCGCCAACCGTCTGGGTCTTCGTTCTCACGAATCTCGTAGTTGAGGACGAGATTCTTGATGCGCTGCTGCTCCTCACGCTCGGCCAGCTGCTGGCTACGCATGGCCACCGCAAAGCCCGAGTCCGAAGGAAGCTCGACCGTACGAGTCTTTGAAATAAACGATTAGTCCGGATGTTCGATAATGACCAATCATTCTCTCTCCACCTACCTGTTGCGCCTTGCCCTTCTTCGTTAAAAGGGAGAATGCCATCGTCCCCTGTGCAACTTCAGGGACTTCCTTGGGCGCTTCTTCGGTGTTCAAGGCGTGAGCTCGATTCTTAGCCATGACGGGTATGGCCACATCGAATTGAGGCTTCCGCTCGAACTTGCGCGACTCCAGGCTCTCCGCCATCATGCGGCTAAACTCTCGCTCGAAGTCTGCAGCGTCTTCAGGGTCGACTTCTTCCTGTTGTCGCGTGACGACGATTGTTTCCTCTTCAGAATCAGAGTCGTCCGCAGAGTGGTGGGTCTCGGTTTCCTACAGGAGGTTAGCAAGACAAAAGGTTGAAGTTGGGAGAGTTGTCGGGCCATACGTCAAGATCGTCATCCTCCGACAAGGACTCGTCGTCACCATCTGCCTCGAGCATGAACTCATCTTGATGATCATCGTCGGAATCATACATCGAGCTCCTGTCCTCGACATCGGCTGTTCTATCGGCCCCGTCTAGCTTCTGTTGCTCAGAGAGTGCCAGCTGCAAAGTGCTCGTTGCCTCTTCGAGGTCTGATGCGAACTGCCACTGAGGGCGCGTCAGGCCGAAGACGTCATGCACCGTAAAATCGATCTCCATCGGTAGAGGGGGTTTGGTGTGAATGTAGTACTACGGCGGAAAGGGGGTGTTAACAAAACAAGCTTAGGCAGCGAGCTCGGTGTGCCTCGTCGGGGGGGGGAACACGAACCTGGAATAGGGATAGGAAGACGTCCAGCTTCTTTCCCGCAGCCCCTTTGTTGAAAAAGATGCCACATGTCTCTAACAAGGTCGTAATGAGCCTGATACGGAAGAAGTCCCCCGGCAAGTCGTAAGGGCTTATTCTCCCGGGGATTGGAGGGCCACCTGGCCGCTATATATCAGCATCTTCGTCATAACGCCTAGGCCATCATGGCCAATCTATGGCTTCACTTACCGTGGCCAAACGTCAGGATCCTGTACATCGTATCAAAGATGACCGGGTGCTCGAGCATGCGATAGTTGTATAGTTCGCCCAGGAATCTGACCTCCGCGATCCGCCGCTGGTAAAACTTGAAGTCGTTCTGCTCGAGGCCGAAGGAGATGGATTCTAAGAGACGACTGAGAACCCTGACAACGAAAGACGGGTGATAGCGATATAAGGCACTCAACAAGATGGCTAGCAGGTGGATGTTCCCATATTTGACCTTTCCCGGCTTCGAGAAGACTTTTTCGAGGACATGAACCACCTAGGTTGGAGAGCATTAGGCAAGCAGTTCAGTTCACTAACACCAGCCGCCCGGGGACCTGCGTGTGACCTACCTCGGGCTCCTCCCAGTGTAGCCTTCGGATCTGCTTCAAGATCTTTGTATAGTTCCGTCTCGTCATATCCAGGTAGATGAGCTTTCGGATGAAGAGCTCCATAGGGGTGCGCTCCTTTTGCTCGATCGCAGGGCGGTCGGGAGGGTTCACATGGTACATGGCGTTCTCGATGAGCATCCGCTCCGGTTGGCCGAGGTGCTGCACCGACTTCTTCCTGTGCAGAGTCTCGAGAAAGCTGACCATGCGGGGAGCCGTGTCCGGATTCAGGTATAGGTACCGACCGCAGTATTCCAGCAAATTGCACATAATCTCGATATTCATACGAGAAAAGTCGTCCAGGCTCACTTTCAGGCAGTGAAATACGACATGTTCAGGAACGATGCCGAACTTGGTCAGCTCGGCAAGATACCTGATGTTATTGAGTCGGACCTGGCCGAGGAAATCCTTTTCCTTGCGCCTCTGGAGACTCCTAAACTCGGCATCTAGGTACTCGATGACCCCCTTCGGAATGTCTGGCATATATTGGCCCAGCGTAGCAATCAGTCTGGCCCAGCATGCGAGAAGGTCATTCCGGCCCTTTGGGACCTCGGTCAACGTCTTGACAAGCCGGTTCCTCGAGGCCTTGGAATTCAGAAAGCAGAAGTCGATGGCCGACTGGTCAACCAGCTCCTTATTCGTCAAGTCCGGGAGGCGGGCTAGGAGGGCATCTACTTGGGCACCCACAGTCTTGTTTGCTATCGCAGTCGAGAGATCATCTCCGGCATCGGGGTTAGCCGGCTCTGAGGATCCGGATTGGTCGCTCCTCTTCCCCACAGGCTCATCGGTCTCAGGCTTCTTCTTCTTGCTCTCCTCCAGCAAGATGGGCGGGACTTTGCCCTTCAAGTCGACCAAGTTTTCGTAGAAGCGTCTCTCGTCGTCGTCATACCATATCCCGGCCCCCTCCCCAAGCGACCGGAGATATTCGCCAGCCTTCACTAGACCGATGGCGCCGTTCGTATTCGTGCTCCCTTCGTCGTGGTCGTGAAGGTCGGGCATGTCAGCGCCGATCGCATCCGCTATGGCCTGGGCATTAGAGACGAGGCGCTCATGTGCCTTTACGAGCTTCTCGTACGCGGCCTGGCGGTCCTCAAAAACCTCTCCGGACTTGACGTATGCCTCGGCGTTCTTTTTCGCCTGCTCCTGAAGAGACCTGTGGTCGCGGGCAAGATGGCGTTTGACATCTTCGAAGTATCTCGTCAAGATGAACTTGAACGACTCGCGCACCTCGGGGGGGGCAAAGGGCTGGTCAAGCTCACCGCCGTCGCCGGGCGTCACCACGTCGTGTATCGACACGTCTGGCTCCTTGAGATTGCCATCCTCGGCTATCGTCCTGCGGCCCTCGGCCCCCGGGGGTGGCACACCTAAGACGTCCCAGGCGAAGGTCTTCACAAAGGTGACGAGCAGGGGGAGGTTTGCGTGCTCCCTGTCGTATCCGAGCAGGTCCTTCAAGACTTCCAGGGGGAACGGCTCGGCAAGAGCACCCTTTCCCGCGGCGCCGCCCTTTGCCTTTATCTCAGACGGTTTACCAGCTACACCTTTCGTTCCGTCCTCCGGCCTAGTCGTATCGTCGAGGGTCCTCAAGACGCCGACAAGCCATAGCTCCGTGACAACTCGGAGGAGAATTCGCTGCCGAGACGTACGATCCTTCTCTTCTTTCTCGCGGAGCTCCGGCGACAATGATTTCAAGGCACTCTTGTCCGGTGTGGCCATGCCCTTCCCGAGAAGCCACCCAAGATGCCTCGTAAACTCGTCAGGTCCGAACCGCTCGTGCAACGCACTCACAATCTCCACGCCGGCTTCGACGTCACCCGGAGACTTGAGCTTGCAGAGGCCATCGTAACAGGCAGAGATTATCTCAGATAGGTATTTGTGGAGGCTGAGGGCCTTGATCTCCTGCAGGAAGGTGTTGAGAGTGGCGGCGGATATCGCGGTTCGTAATCGTTTGATGAGGGCAGTGTTCTTCTTGAGGGACGAGTCGAGGGATTGGCTCACGGGGAAAACGTCTACATTCGGAGACTTCCAGTTAGCTGCAACCGGACTCACCAGGGGTTTTTTTTGGGGGGGGCCGTGCCGTCCGCTGCGGAAATGGGACCGGAAAGGCTCAGAGAGAGATCGGGGTGGGTATCATACCTTGGTCACCCTCCCAGGTTCTATTGTTCAGAATTCTCAATTCCCCTATGACAAATGCGCGCGTCAGTACGTGCTGAGGCCAGGTACACAAAGCCTGGGTAGCTAACCTCTTCTTTTCGGGTCCATGATCAGTTCGTCGGGGTCTGAAAGGCGTTCTTGGATGATGCTACATTCGCGCGTGTCTCGGGCATTGAGGACGGAGGTGAAGTAGAGAAGGCGAGGGGAAAAGAAGGACGGAAGACGCTGGGATAGTAGGATGTGTTGGACCTCAGTATTAATCGAGGGCCTTTAGTTGACAGCACCTTACTTGTACGGGTTTCCGGCGGTCGCGGTTGATAAATTCGGGCGCATTATACCTTGGGTCCGCCTTTACGGAATATTAACAGGAGGGGCAAAAGATGATGCAGGGGAGAAAGTCCAGCTAGTGGCGGCCGGGTGGTCGCATCTGCGAGCGAACGCGAACCTCCAGTGTGTGTTGTGACAAAGGTAATGGTACACTTGCCGTACTTACTTGTATAATAGTTCTCCTGTTGGTGTGAGTATTTTATACACGATCTACTGGGCGTATTATTACAGCCTTTGGCTCAGTAGATTCCTGACATCTAAAACATGAAATATACCCGTCGTCCTGATCAAACTGCAGGATCGGGGTCAACGGGATTGAGATGCTCCAGTGGTATCCACCACATCCCATATTACGAGTGGACTTGTATCAACAGAGAGATAGAGCTCATCCCATCGGATGTAGACCTACGAATATGTAACCACCACCCCTGCCTGACGACTGGGTACCGGAGTCGCAGGAACAACGGTCTCGATCGCCGGGTCGGTTCCCATTGGCAGCGCATCAACATCGATGTCCATGTTAAGCAAGGCCTTTAGAACCACCTCGCCTCCCACCTTTCCAATCACCTCATTGCCTTCAGAACACGTCTCAGACGCGACACACTCAACACAGCCTTCTGGGCAGAAGCAGTGCTGGATCCGCCTGAGCGCGAGGTGGAGGAGATTGTCGATGTGTTCGAACGCTTTGGTACATGTGCCCGACCCCCCGCTCTTTGCACCATAGAAGATGAGTCGCCCAGGTCGCTTTCGCGACGTCTCTTTCTTGGCAAACTCCTTTTTTGCCACTTTACATTCCGTTCTCACATCCCCCGGGGCCGTGACCACGAGGGTAGGCATCAGACTCAGGATAGCATGCTCAGCGGAGTGGATGGAGGCTGCTGGGCTGAGCCCGCGGCTGCTGAGTATCTCTAGGGTATGCGCCGGCACATCCAGCCAAAACCCTCTCACGTCACGGAGGATCGGTGGGTTGTCGACATGAACTGCGTCGAGGATTTGCCCTCTCTTACCCATCTTGAAATATCCAAATACCTTCTGAGTGATCCGGATGGTGCCATAATAGGCCCGACAGGGGGAGCCAGCTAAAACCCGGACCGCTTCCGTCTCGGTTGGGTCGATATCAGTGTAGTCTCGGGGCCTCGTGATCCAGTCCACGTTTACGGTCTCCACGAGCGCCCTCTGCCTGTCGGGCTGAAAGTCTCGGACGAGATACTTGGTACCCTGGTGGAGATATATGGCGCCGTCGTATATTGTGAATGGGGCTCGGGACGCCTCGAGCTCTTCCAAGACCACGTTCCTTCTGCGGGTGACATCGATGATGGCCAAGTGTTCGTCCTCCACATCGCGAATGGCGACGTGCGTAGGAGGCAGTGGGCGGAAGCGCGGGTGGCAATGGTAGAGCCCCAGGGTGTCCTTGACCAGGTGGTCTTCGCATAGCTGGGCTGTGTCGGGCCCAAAGTACGCCGCGTCCTCCTCGGGTTTGATCGGGATTTCAAACGCGGCGCATTGGAGATGGCCTTCACGAACGAGAATATTCCCGAGGTCGATCTGCGGCTCTGCGTTTGGCTTCGTGAACAGGTCATCAGGGTTCTGCATGTAGTGCTGGTCCACAGGTAGGGGGTCTCCCAGCAGGATACAGAGTGAGTCCTTGTTGCGTCGCCCAGCCCTGCCGCCCTGCTGGCGCAAATTAGAGATACTATACGGAAACCCCCACGTCAAGACGCAGTCGAGCGTTCCGATATCGATGCCTAGCTCCAGAGCGGTCGTAGCGACGATGCCCAGGAGTCTACCCTCGAACATATCGGACTCGATCTTGCGCCGGTCCTGGGCCGTGTAACCTCCACGGTAAGCCATTACTCGCGACGAGCACTCGGGTCTTCCCAGGTTCTTCAAGTCTTGTCTGATTGACCCAAGGAGAGCCTCGCAGCGAGCCCGTGTTTTGCAAAAGGCGATTATACGCACACCTCTGAGCATGAGCTGTGTAAAGAGCTGAGAGCACTCGAGGAGGGCGCTTCCCCGTCCACTAGTACAATCCGCTGGGTCTTTATAGGGAGTATTCCAACACAGAAACTCCTTCCGGCCTTCATCGCGTGTTAGTGTCTACTGTCGAATAATAGATAGGGCACTACAGTACCGGTCGGTGAGCCATCGAAATCGATCAGGCTCACATCGTCAATGCCGAATATCGTCTTGAAGTGCCCCAGAGGATTGGCAACCGTCGCGGAGCAAGAGACAAACTGGACACTCCTGTTACCGAGTGCGACACATATTCGTCTTAGTCTCCTCATTATAAACGCCATGTGAGCTCCCAGCTGCCCATTATAGAAGTGTATCTCGTCAACTACTAAACTGTTAGTCCTTGGCCCCAGAGTTCAGGTACATGACCGCGCGCTTACCGACAACGTATTTCAGATGTTGAAGATAGCCCCTCCACTTCTCTTCGTTTGGAAGTATGGTTAAGTGAAGCATGTCTGGATTGGTGAATATGACCCTGGCGCTCTCCCTTATCGCTGCCCGATCCGACCAGGGGGTGTCACCGTCAAAGGTCGCCACAAGGATATCCTTCAGGGCGGGTACGTAACAAATAAGATCATGCAAACTTCGCTTCTGATCTTGTGCAAGGGCCTTTGTCGGAAAGATGTACATTGCCCTCGTCAGAAGGTCCTGTTCGAGAGCATGTATAACCGGGAGCTGGTAGATCAGTGACTTTCCGGAGCTTGTCGAGGTGGCCACCACCACGTTGCTTCCAGACAATAAGCAATTGAGGGCCTCGGCCTGGTGGGCGTACAGCTGGACAATCCCCCTCGAGTTGAATAGGGCGTTGACAAGGTCTTGGCTCAGTCGGAAGTTCAGGTCGCCGTAGACAGCCGCCTGGGGTTCAAAGACCCTATGCCCCTCTGGGATGACCTGCCCCGTGTACCATGGACAAGATCTCAATTCAAAAATGATATCTGATATGCTCTTGCGTGTTTCAGGTATGGTATCCGGGATGGTAACTGCCTCGCACCGCGCGCGTGGCACAGACGGAGTTGGGAGGTGCGTTTTCGCCCTCTCCCTTATATATTCCAGGGGATCCATTTTGGATCGAACCCCCCTGTCGATGATGGCGCCTAGACAATCGCTGAATTTCTGATTGCGTCGATTTATGAGGGACGACATATCCGCCTGACTATAGACGGGTAGTTTGAGGGTCGTCTTGTCTCTGGATGGGCCGAACCCCGTATTTGACTCTGTCGGTTTGCGCGGTTCCTGTTTCAGGTCGCCATCAACAAACTCGAAGAGGAGGACTTCCCCCTCCTCGTCCACGGGAGCGATTGAGGGTTGGCTATCGAGACCGTGAAGACCGGTGAGGCCACCGACCGAGGCGTCGGGAGGTGGCCCTTGTGACTTGATGTCTCTTGGCGATGTAGCCTTGAACGTGGTATCCCTCTCGGAGCCCTTCCTCTCATTCTGCAGCGTCGACTCCTCAACATATGCGAAGTTGATAGCCCCCGGTCGGACGGCTATTACTTCCGCAACATCTTCGATGGTGAGAGGCTTTCCAACGTGAGATTCAACAGCCGCCTTGATGTTTCTGAACGTTGTAACGACATGCTTGCGGGTGCAGCAAAAAGTAAAGACGATATTGAGCGCTCGGTGAGTCCTCTCGATATTCTTGATCCCCTCGAGCCACTCCGGGGCCGAGTCTGTATCGCATTCTTGGATATTCCAATGTATGTGAGAAGATAGATCGTGCTCGGTGAGACGGATCGATGGAGGAGTGTTACCCAAGGGTGAGTGGGCTTCACGATGACGAGGTGTCTCCGTAGGGCGAATTTCGCGTTTCCTCTTTTGTCCCGAAATCGACGGGATAGGCCGAGGGTCAGGGGCCATTCTTATCCCCGCAAAATCTTTTTCCCTAGCCAAGGTCGGAGGCAGACTGGAGTCCAGGCGGCTTTCTCGTCTGTCTGGAGCTAGCGGAGGCGAAGTGTAGCACCAAACGCGTGGAGCCTACTTGTATTAATGTAGCGAGTATCCCCACCAGTGACACCTAGCGCACGCCAGTTCACATGACCCGGAGCTGGGTCTACTTTAGCCACACACTCATGTTGTACCACCATACGGAGTACTCATCGTACACTGCACAAGTATTAACGATACCATGACTTGGGCGAACTCCAGCAAGACACGATAATCAATCACTGGGGGACAGGTTAGAGATGTATTTTGGACAAAAATATTTTTTGTTGGCGATTTATGGTTAAGCTCCTGTCACATGTATATGCGAACACCGATCCTAATTATCTCCCTACTGCTTATCATTCTTGCCTTGCTGTGGTGTCTGTCTATGTATTTGGTACCATCACCAGCGAAGCCATAGATGCATGGCCAGCAACCCAGGCTGCCCCAAAACACAGCCTTGTGGTGATAAATTGGGCCATCCACCTGCCAACAGCCTTTAACACCCCCCACCCCACCTTCTATTACGTTGTACCTTCTCCGAGGACCACATCGAAAGCCTAAACCCATCCGGAGACTGGAGACCCGGTCGCCCGACAGCATTTCGCTTCGACCCTTTCTTTGACCTATCGAATTGCGCACCCACCCCGCTTCCTCGCTCTCAATACCACGACAGGCCCGGACCCGTTCCTCTCCAACACACCAAACGCAACCCCCGCCCGCCTCCAACCGCCCACCGAAACCCTTCCTCGCGATGGCTTCCGATCCCCCTGGATCCAGCCCCGCCTCGCCCAAATCAGAATCCGTCCAGTCGCCCAGGGAGGATGCGGAGACGAGTGCCGCGAGGAAAGAGCTACGCAACACTACCATATCCGAATCTAATGACGACGACGGACTACGCTCGAGTACCCCCGAGGTGTCTGGGGAGGACGTAACGGCGAAGGACGAGGTATTGTCGCCGAAAAAGAAGAGGGCGCACGATCAAGTCGAGGACGATCAGACGGCCACAACCGCCAGCTTGAATGTATGTTATTTTTCTCAAGGCAGCTAGCCACACCAGTCATAGCGCTAGGTGTGGGCCACGAAACTTGTCGCCCAAGTTGAAGTCTGCGCAATACGATCTAGCTGACATTACCTGTCTTGATAAGGGCCGGGCAGTAAGTCTGGAACCGGAGAAGAAGCGGCAGCGGGACGAGCTTCAGTCTAGCAAGGGGGCGGCGGAGGCCGAGCAAGCAGTGTCCGACACTACCCCTGCCGTATGTGAGCCCCCCACCGCGCGATAGCATAGCTACTGACATGACTTACAGGTCCCGTCTTCAAAACCGACCCTCTCCTTCGCGGATTCTTCCCTCTCCGGCTTCGCAGCGTCTCCATCTCCATTCTCGGCATTGAGCGGCTCCTCAAAAGGATCGGGTTTCGGAAGCGCGCCCTCGAAGGAATCGTCGGGCAGCGTCCTTAGCCAGGCACCTACACTCAACTTTAGCCAGACGACGGGCGCCTCGCCGTTCTCCGGTCTAGCATCGACTACCAAGAGTGGCTTCGGTGGGAGCACTTTTGGTAGTGCTTTCGGCTCTCCCTTTGCCGCCGGCTCATCAGGGAGGCTCTCCTCCTTCGCCAAGCCGGGCGAGTCGCTAACTAGCGAGAAGAAGCACCGCGCATTCGGAGCTCCGGATAGCGACGCAGAGGAGGACAGTGATGATGGAGAATCCGACAATAAAGCCTCGTCCGTGGATGGCGAGGGCGATGAGAAGGATGAGGCTGGCAAGGCGGAACTGCAGGCACCAGCCGATGATAACAAGAAGTTGAAGCTGCAAAAAGGTATGACAAAGCCACACACCCATCCAAGAGCGATCTCGCTAACGTAGGACGCAACTCAAGTGGCGGTCGATACCGGCGAGAGCGGCGAGGCAACCATTGTCCAGGTCCGGGCGAAGATGTACTTCGTTGATAACGATAACAAGGACGCCGGCTGGAAGGAGCGTGGAGCAGGGCTTCTCAAGATCAACGTGCCGGCTAGCTGCGTCGATTTCGATGACAGTGGCAACCCCGTACCGGGAACCTTTGATGCATCGGGTCTCGACGATGACGACAGCAGCTCAGCGTTCAGGGGTGCTCGACTCCTCATGAGACAAGACCAGACCCATCGCCTTCTGCTGAATACCGTACTCCTTCCAGCCATGACTTTCCAGGAGAAGGCGTCGCTGAAGGCGGTGAACGTCCTGTTCACGGCCTTCGACGCGAACGAGGGAGGAAATGCGCCACGAGGCTTCAGTGTGAATATGAAGGTAAGCAATCCCGGTCACGCCGTCCGCCGTCTACTATGTCGTATTTGCTAACTCTCCAATCAGATGAGCGCCGCCAGTGCCAAGATTTTCATGAATGAAATTAGTACTATACAGCGCGAACTCCAAAGCGCTTGATCTATCCGGCATCTATCATTGCCGTCTTCGTCCGCGGTTTCTGTCCTAGGTAAGGCCTTGGGAGCCCCCTCAATTCTTCTCCTTCGTGGGAAGAAGGTATGCTAGCGACCCCCGTGTCCTGGCTGGCACCCGCTTCGAGTGTCTAGATACGTCACAGAGACAGCAAGGCCTACATTGGTGCTAGACAAATAAAGAGTAACTTGATATCATAACGACTAACCGGCCTCGTCGCCCTTGTCATCGTACATCCCGCAATCCTCGCTCAATCCACGTCGTGTTTGCTTGCTTTCCGGCCGCTCAATATAAATCTTACACAATCCCACAACCCTCGCCCGTATGCCCCTAACTTAACTTATAAAGCACAGACATCCAAGACCGGCGTAGAAGACAAAGAGCGGGTAGACGGCTAGGACGACGCGATTCTTTACGACCCCGCTACCGCTTAGTATGCTGACGCCCGCCAGGAGGGACCAGGCAACGAGGCATATGTAGATCGGGATACGCGCTATCCAGATCAGGTTGAGGGCGGAGAGGAGTGAGGCGATGACGAGCGGGAATAGCGTGTATCCGATAATGCATACACTCTGCGCAAAGGAGCTGTGATGGCAGGTTCGGTTAGCATACTTAGCTCGGGGAGGAGGTAGGGACAAGGGTTTTGGGGGGGTGGGCGGGGGAGCACCGGAACACTTACATGTTCCCACCTAGTAATCTTATCTGCAGCGTCACAACCGCCTCGCCGATCCACACGAGAGCGAAGACTCCGCTGAAGACTAGGTCCTTCTGGTCCGGCTGCGCATTGAAGCTCAGAAGCAGGCTCAGGAGCAGGCAGAAGATCAGCGGGCCCCAGAGGTCCCAGTCACGTAGCCCATCCGGCATATTGCCCCCGCTGAGTAGCGCCTCGGTATCCATCACCCTCCCGGCCAGCCCCGCCAGCTCTTCCCTAGCACCCGAGATACCTACGCCCCGGATGTTCTCGTACGCTCCTCGGATGCCGTCTGCCGATTCAAACATTGTCCCGCTGAGGAGGTGTCGCGGGTACAGGACCTCGCGCATCTTTATCCACACGGCGATGAGGTCGCGGCGGAGCGTCGCCCAGACCGATTCGTCGATGGTATTCTGTGGTGCGCGGCGGTCCTCGCCCTGGATACGAGATGTGAGGTAGCTCCCGCCCAGGGAGCGGGAGTTTATGTTGCCCGTCAGGGGTTGGCTGGACTGGGTGGCCAGAGGGTCGTCGAAGTCGTTAAGATCCGCTGGAGGTCCTGTGAGCATGTGGAAGTCTGACCGGAGGGGTGTGTGCCTACCATCATCGGGGTCTATAAGTTCGTCATCACCCATGCTGTCCCGGCGAAGGGGATCATGCCTGCTTGACGAAGCCATCGCGGAATCCGAGCTCCCTGAGACGCGAACGAACGGTTAGGCTGTAGAATGGTTGAGTCGTTTGAGAGTTAGGAGACCAGTGCTTCGGTGGACTTGGACAATACGTCTGGGAGCTTGGCGCGCAGCCATGTAGGATTACGTGGAGTGTTAGCCGTCCACGTGGTCCGAGCTCCATGACTAAGTTCTGGTGGATCCTGTCCACTGAGACGAATACATGTAGCAAAATACACTATCACGATGCAAGGTGATATAATCAAAAGCTGGCTGTTACGCCTGGATATTAAATGATGGCATGTTCAATCCGGTGCTGGTGACCACAGCACCGAGCGACAGCATTCAACCATCGAGCATTTCATCCTGAGCCACGTTCATAATAGTTAGAACTTTTTTCCTTTACCGGCCTCGGAAAATTATAGAATTGTCAGATACAACAAATCCATTATAAAGATCCACAGACCAGAGGAGACTCTACTTGGGAATATGTCCAATACATCCTACTCAACCGCCCACTGTACAGAACCCCGGCCCCTGGTCCCTGCACACCATCGTCGTGACTAACGTATTACCTACCACGGGTCATGGCCACCTCCAGTCGCTCGATCTGTGCCCCTCACCGAGACCAGCCTGGTTCGTGATGCCGTATGACCATCTCTAGTCCGTCCGTCCTCGATCGGCGGGACCAGTGAAGCCGCCCCATGAACGGGGGGGATAGGAAGCTTGAAACCTCATCAAGAAACGGATCAAAGTAGGGGCGAAGTGCTCTCGGAACAGGGTTATTGGCGGTAGCAGATGATCTCGGCCGCCGTGGCGAGAGACTTCCGGGTTCGGATCCAGGGCTTCCAGCGTGTAGTGCAGATTATCGTCGACTCGCCCGTGCCTCAGCAAAGTGCAGCTCAGACTGCAGCGAACCAGAAGGCAACAAACACTAGGCTGATTAACAAACAGCCGAGTCGAGTGTTAGGTATTCATCCTGTCAAGGCCGGATTCCGAGATGGGCCAACCGACCTGCAGTGGACGGAAGATAAGCACCCGTCGTCGGAGTATTCGCTTGACCACATTCGATACCACCCCTAAATACGGCCGCTGCCCGATCTACCGGCGTCCGACATGCGGTATACCACTTCTGTGTCAACTGGGCCTGAAGAAGCGGGCGCGGAGCCGGGGTGTGGCACGGCCATGGCCACAGTCGAGGCCCTCGTCAGGCATCAGGACACCAAGTTATCGTTAGCTAGAAGCGGTCCGGATTCCCTGGTCGCTAGATGATAAAACCGGGTGGTAACTCTCGCCCACATACGATTTCCCGTCAGTAGGGACTTTGACTCATCTCCTTCATATGGCCCTAAAAATTAAATTCGCATTTATAGGGATATCCGATGCCTCCCGCTCTGGTCTCGGCGGCAATAAAGAAAAGAAAAAAAGAACTCCCTTGGGCAGGACGGGCGACGATAAAGAGCCAGCGAGATCCTGGCATCTGTGGCGTGTGGCACAACACACTACGTTACATAAGTATTGGAGGTATTCAATGTAAATGTCAATATCTCGAGCCATCTGCTTTGGGCGAGGTAATACCACGCACGGAGTCCATATACAGGTCTGGTTAATGATCCTTGGCAGTGAGACTACTAGTACAAGTGCACACACACACAACCTTAACGCGACAGGCGCGTGGTCCAAGCACGTCCCCACACATGGACCGACCAACACAGTGTCGATCCTCAGCTCCACGCGCGGCTTCAACATATCTCGAGGATACCACAGTGCTGTAAGTGCTGACCACCAGTCCAGCAAGGCAGCTTGCCATCGCCCTCACTTTCCACATCCGCTTTCCGTCTCACTGTTTGCCCTCCCCCCATTTAAACTTGCATCACCTCTCATCCCCACGCCTTCATGGGCCATGGCCCCGGCGAGGACTAGCAGTCTGGTCTCCTCTGATCAGGAGGCCTTTGAGCTACCGAGACTACGCGTCTCATTCGGCCTTGAGGTTGGCATCCGTTCCTCTGAGACGCAATGCGGATGTTCCCGAGCTAACGCAGATGGTAGTCTGACGCGAGGTATCTTGGAGCACAGGAAGATGCCGTGCCAGGTAGGGACTCCACCGTTTGCTTCTGCCCATGGGGTTCAACGTCTCCTCTATCTAACCCAGCCCTAGAGTTTTTCGACATCAAGTTCTGCCCGGACCAACCACTTAGCCAGGATCCAGTCTTTGCAGCAGTTAGCAAGAAGCAGGTAAGCGATCGGGGACGGACACGCGGCGACCAGAGCTGACCGCAACTACAGGTCGTGATCTGCAAACTCTCGCGAGTGAAGGACGATACTAACCCCTGCGAGACTATCACGATCATCAGAGATACGGACGTGGGTCTATTCACCTCCTACATTCTCCAGATTTCAGGATCCCAGCCCCGGACACGCGCGCTATTAACCATACGCCTCTGTAGGATGATGCCGAAAACTGCTGTTGTACCTGGTCTAGGGATCTAGAGACTGGACGGCCCTTGATCTGCGTAGCAGGAAAGGATTCAAAGATCAAGGTCTACGATGTCATTACCGGAGAGGTGGCCGCGGTGGGTTCCCGACATCCAGGTCTTATGCCTCACTACCCTCGTGAGGGCTGGCGTATTGTATTACTGACGATGAGAGTTAGTGCCTCGTCGGCCATGGTGGGGTGTGTGAAACTCATCCCTATCCCCTACGCGGTGGGCCACGACCTCGGCTAACCATCAAGCAGGAGATCAATGACTTGGCCACTTCGCCGAGTGATCCTTCGATAATCGCCTCGGCCTCAGACGACACGACGGTTAGGGTGTGGGGCCTGGGCGCCGTGCACGCAAAGCAGCCCTGTCTCTGTCTTCTTGGAGGGGAGAGCCACCGTGCGGCGCTCCTGAGCGTGGTATGTGGCCCCGGGCCGTATTTACCTTACTCCCCAGCCGCCGTATCAAGGACCCCTGCTAACCCAAGCGCAAGTCCTTCCACGCCACAGGGCGATACTTACTGTCCGCCGGTCACGACGGGGTAATCAATATGGTCAGCCCGCCCGGAGCATACAGCCAGCAACCCCAGTCCCTCCTAACGATTACTAACTTACCGTATAGTGGACTCTGCCCGATCTGCCGAGAGAGCCCCTTTTCCGGCCGTACGAGCTATACTATCCGCACTTCGCAACCTCGGAAATCCACAACACCCTCGTGGACTGGTGGGTGTCTCCCTCCGTCTCACGCTGTCTATGGAGCCGTAACTAACACCCCGCCTCGGATGGATGCAGCGTCGCATTCTACGGAGACCGGATACTGTCCAGAGCGTGTCACAATGAAGTAATAGTTTTATGGAGCATAGAAGGGTTCTCCTCGAGCGATCCGCCTCCGCCGCAGTCCGCCGCCCCGACCCCGTATGACCCGAGCCGGCTCACTCGCTCCGCCTTCAGCCCCTCCATGGCGCCAGCCGGTCCCGTGCTTTACAACCGCATACTAGAACTGGACACACCCGGGTGTGGGGTCCAGTTCTTCATGCGCTTCCAGCTCCATCACGTCCCGGGGCAGCATCCAGTCTTGGCATTTTGCAATGCTAACGGCCGTGTATTTTTCTGGGACTTTGAACGCATCCGGGAGTATCGTGACTTTGTGCGAGCCGTAGAGGACTCTCAAAAGGTTGGCGACCCAGCCCCGCCACGGTCGTCGTGGCTGCAGCTGGCTCACCCTCGCAAGGGCGGCCCGGCCGAACCGTCGGGCAAGGCAAGGGCTTCTAAAGAGGCACGGCCAAGTGCCGATTCGACCGTTCCGGAGAGGTCGAGCGAAGCAGGAGACAGGTCGGATGGACCATTAAAGGCATACACCCAGGAGACGGTTTCGGGTTGGGAATCGAAGTATGTCGTCGGATCCGCACGCCAGCCCCTAAAAGCTCACAAGGTAGAAGCTTTCGGCACGTCTAACTTTGTGGGCCGGCAAGTGGGTTGGAGTCCAGGGGGCGAGTGGTGCGTCGTCGTGGGGAGCTCCAACGTCGCCCTCATGCTCCAGAGGTGGGCGAAGAAGTAGGGGCACGTCTAATGTCCCTGTATATGCACGCCAGTCTATCTGCAGCCGATCCAATATAATGACCGAACCACATTCTCGTTCTCTGGTAGAGCCCTTGGCAGGCGCCAGATTGTAGTGACTGCCCACCACTAAACAAGTTGATGAGAAGGTTAGAAACGAAGTGTTAGGGCAAAAGAGACTTGGTCTGCGGGTGGATGGAAGAGATCGGTCGACAACGTTAGAGAATCTATTTACACAGAGGCTGACGGCCATAGCTACCTTCCATGAATTTTTCATCCCGATGATAGAACTGCTCGTACCCGCGACCGTTACTTCATCCGGGGAGCTGCAACCGTTTCAAAGAGGCAGGTGATTAGATAGGTAGGAGACAGGTACGGGGGTTTGGGTGAAAGGAGCTGGACTTTCGCCACGGTAGTCAGGTGAGAAATCTCTGGGTTGAACGCCTATTCCACTGTCCTCCCTGCTCTTTTCGCGCTGGCATCAATGACGTAACGTAGCCTGTGATCTATCTGTCCGCCCTGCTGAACAATGTGGCCAAGAACCGCCCTGGCCCTGTCACGAATGGCCTTTTCTCTCGATTTCGCATCCGCGTGTTTTATCTGCGAGCCAGGTCGGGCTTGTGCCAGCAGATCCGCGAGATATAGAAGAGCAGCGGCGTACAAGTGGAGTAGGTCGTGGTCGCTCCGGTAGAGTTTGGAGTTCATAAGCGACTCTAGGTGCTCAACTACGGTCTCCATAGTCTTGAGAGCTTCGGGTCGAGTCCGATTTGCCTGGCCGCCAACACCACGCTGCCGCTCTTCATCCGCACGCCCGGTTTCCCAAGACGAGCTCAAGCGCTCACTTATTACAGTCCCCGCAGCAGAACCTAAATCACTCTCACTGTCCAGAGCATCGCCATCCTGGCCCGGCCCAGTTCTCGGGCGCTCCGAATACGCGCTATACATTTCGGCGCTTAACAATGCCCTCCACATGGCCAGCAGCCGTGCCAGAGCAGGCCTGATCGTAGCTTTTGGATGCTCGGAGATCAGAGTCGACAGATATGCCCTTAGTTGGGGCACGGTGTTGCTGGAGCCCCAGACCCTCGGCTGTGCCTCCTGGTCCTCCTCGGCGTCCTCCCCAGGTAGCTCTCTAGCCCCCTGGTTCTCTCCCTCGCACATGATGAACTCGGCCCTAAGACACCATTGGTGATGCCTTGCCGTGTCCCCTTGCCCCTGCGAGAGGCTGCCCTCAGCCCGAGCTAATGCGGCCATAGCCTTTCTAGCCCGGTGGAGATCTCCTCGCTCTAAGCAGATCTGTGCACACTCACGAAGAGACTCGAGGAGTTTGTCTCTTGCCTTGCTGCTTTTCTGGGCCGGCGCAGCTGTTGATGGGATGAGTGGGCCGTGGCCACCATTGGATGAGCGGGGCCCATGGCTATCCGGGTCGGCAGTTTCCTCTACATCACGCCAGGGGCGGTGGGGGAATCCGGAGACTATGGTTGACGGGAGATGTTCACTGCTGGGGAGACCCGCGACACGGAACTGCTTGAGTACGGCGGGTGGGTAACTGAGAGGGTTGATGGAGTCTCCAGGTAAGTGAGAGAGTCTCTTCCTTTTGGTGCCACGCGAAGGGGACGGGATGCCAGGGGGGCCGATCGTTCCGCTGAACCGACTCATTGGAGGTGTTGATGCAATTTTTCCTGGTACAGAGGCTTCTTTATCCAGGCAAGGTGAAGCCAGATGATGAAGATTATATTATGGTGGCGTTGGAAGCTGGAGAATAGGTCACGGGTATTACGATGGTATATCTCTAGAAACGATACATGCACATAACGGGTAAGCATCAATATTTAGGATGTGGGGTGCCCGGACAATGGACAGGTCCGGACTGGTGGAGGTGTCCCCGTTCTGGAGGGAGACTTCTATTATCGAGGTGGACCTATGTCAAAAAGGGTGGGATTGTCGTTGATGGGATGTGCCACCACCATAGCAGGCCACGCTCAGGGCTCCCTTCCGTAGGATCCCACCCCATCAGCTAATGTACATATTCCCAATCTATCGCGAGGTAATAATTCTACAGAGGTCACCTAGTTTCCCCTGTCGAAATAGGACCACTGTCCCTCGACCGGCTTCTCCTCCAGCGGTTCCCAGCTAGTTGAGAAACTCATCAGCCGTGCATTCCGAGAATAGGCGGAAAGGAAAGGAGGTAACGGATAAGAGGATGGGAAGGAGGGGGGAGGCGGGGCTGGCACAGATGTCCTTACACTTGATCGCGTTGCATGGTATCCACGAGCTTCAGCTCGCCCTGGGCGACCTGTATCACCTCCTCGATGAGCCCGGCACCAATAACACCCTCGAGCTCACCAATCCTAAGACGTGGTTAGCTATCGCGGGAATATCCAGATGACTAGGTCAGAACATACTGCTCGGCCGTCAGCAGAGGTTCGTCCTCCAGGGCCACTGAGGAAGTGTCCTTCAGAGCGTTCGCCTTCGCCTGCCGAACCATCTCCTCCTTCTCTTGTGCCGACCTGTGCCCCTCGGGAACGGCGCCCTCGTCCGTCTCGCCGTCCCACTCCTCGGTCCTGATATCGCTCTTGTGACGCCTCTCGGGGGTCACATAAGTCTTCCCATCGATGTGAAGGGTGCGCATGCCCGGGGCGGAAACATCATCGCCGCCGACGAGGGTGAATTTGCCGGGGTTCTCGGCGAGGACCTTGCGCGCCTTCGACTCCCATTCTTGGTAGCCCGCAGGCACGATCCCCTCGACAGCGGATAGGCGGTGCTTCGTTAGCGCCTCCACGGATTGGCGGTAGAGAGAGGTCGCCGGGAGCTTTTCCAGCTTCTCCAGGGTAGACCGGTACAGGGAGAGGAGGGTGGATCGTGGGGTGGCGTGTGTCAACAGACCCGTTAGGCCCGTCGTGGTGCCGGGCTCGAGATAGCGAGCCAAGAGACGGAGAGAGGATCGCATGGTGTTGGATGTTCGCTTCGGAGCCGCGAGGCAATTGCGCAACGTCAAAGGTCTCCGGCAGGTCCTTTCGTCGACTCGCTGGTAATAGCTGAGGTTGTATTGTGAAGAAAGATGACTAAAATACGGCCATGACTAAAACGCTCAGTGTATCACGTGTATGGGAACGTCAACCATTCTTGCATGTGGAGCCTCAAGTAGCCAGGTACCTCATCGTGCGGCATACACACTAGACACTTTGGTGCAGGTACAGCCACTAAGCAGGAATGGTATATGACGACAACTGAGGCACAGTTCCCATACTGTCTGGCTCTGATCCACTTCAGGAGAGCAGCTCCAAACGCGAACCTGGGAAGATCATCGAGACAATCTCGACTCCGAACGTTCGTCCTGACACGAAAGTTCACCAGATCAGATAATTCATCTCCCTTACAGCAAGTTTATACCTCTTGGCCAGAAACAATGGACTTTAAAGACTTCGGGAAGGGCCTGGCGTGTGTTTATCCCGTACCATACAAATGCATGCTCTTTATCTAACATTGTTCGTCTATCAGGTCCTTCGGAGCCCAGATTACGCCCTTCGCATCGAGGACCCTCCAGTATACCAAGGAGCAGCTTGGGCAGGTTGACGACAAGGTGTCTCGGTCCCGACCCAGCACTACCCCACCCCGCCAGGAGGTCTGACGAGGTTGCTAACTCCATACTTAGACCCAGCTACCCCCCGACTACATCGACCTGGAGAAGCGCGTGGATGCGCTGAAGTTGGCTCACCAGAAGCTGCTCACCGTGACGTAAGTCGACCGACCGAGGTATCAATGTGCCCATTCCCTAGTTAACGAGTTTTCGAACGTCGACAGCTCCCACTACTCGAACGAAGCCTATGACTACCCCCCCAACATCAAGGAGACGTTCCAGGACCTGGGGCGCACCGTATCCGAGAAGGTCACCCTGCTCTCGGGGGCGACGAGCCCCGCGGAGGCCCAGGCCGCCCTCATCGCACCCCCGTCTGCCAAACCCCAGCCAAAGACGTTCAGCCATGCCATCGCGCGAGCCTCGCTCTCGAGCAGCCAGGTGCTCCATCAGAACCACGCCGGCGCAGGGGAGGACCCCCTCGCGACCGCGCTTGAGAAATATGCGCTCGCCATGGAACGCGTCGGGGAGGCACGTCTTTCCCAGGATGCGCAGATCCAGAGCCGTTTCCTCGCAGGATGGAACACAACGCTGAACACCAACATTATGTTTGCAACCCGGGCGCGGAGGTCCGTTGAGAAGTCCAGGCTGAGCCTCGACACTACAAAGGCCCGCGTGAAGGGGACCACTTGGAAACTCCACGGCCCGAATTCGGCGCCGGCCGATCATGTCGATGAGGCCGAGTTGAGCGCTGAGGCCCAGGAGGAAATTGAGAAGGCTGAGGACGAGTTCGTCACTCAGACCGAGGAGGCTGTCGGAGTTATGAAGAACGTACGTCTGAGCGAGCCTTACCCCCTATTCTACCTCATGCGGGGCTTTGTCGCGACTCCGTGGTGCTAACTCATCCCCAGGTCCTTGACACCCCGGAGCCCCTTCGAAACCTTGCCGAGCTCGTAGCCGCCCAGGCTGAATACCACAAGAGGGCTCTTGAGATCATGAACGAGCTTGCCCCCGTGATCGAGGGCCTCCAGACCGAGCAAGAGGTAAGCCTGACCCCTGCGACTGCTTCCCCCGATACCACTCCTACCTGCCGCGCAATGTACTAAGCGCGGGAAACCCAAATGTTAGGCGAGGTACCGTCAGAGTCGGGATAGCGATTCTTAGACGATGACTCGAAGTTTATTTTGTACTCTGGAAGGTCGATTTGTTTCCTTTTCGTAGTTTATAGGATCAAGGGTCATCACGTTGGCCTGCCGTTCCTCTTTCACACTGAATCTCCCTGGCACTAGGAGACCTTTGGCAAGTTGAGGGGCGAGATGCTGTGGATCGGGTTTTGCTGTTTTTATTCTATCGGGTCTCCGTTACATAGTTCAGGGTCGTACTAGTGGTGGCCAACTTCTATTCACAACTCCACGAGGAACCCGGATCCCGCTGTTTTTGCTGGCCTCGATCGTAGTGGTTGTGGCCCTCGCGACGACTCGCGGTTCGTTCCTAGGGTCGCCAGTACCCCTCCAGACGGTGCCTAGGTATATATGGGTAACTTGTGTCCCGCGCAGCCTTACCCCTCCCACGATGGTTGGGTCTGTCGACAGACATCCTCGTAGTCTCTCACCTCTTGGCTCTCCGGTTGTAACCCGGGCGTCGTCCAGAACATGGCCCACTCCGTACCCTCCAATTTCTTAGTGCCGCCTATTGATCTTTCGAAATACCACTTGTTGACGGGATTATTCGACCTGCTCCTCCAGCAGACCCCGCGCGGGAAGCAGTCCTGGACCATTGAGTTGAAGACGATATCGGCCACCCCGCCACTCCCCTGACGGCTCTTGAGGACGGCAAACTTGTCCAGGTACGGTACGAACCTGCCCGACTTGTATGCCTCCTCCGCCGAGAGGCCGTCTGGCCTCTCCCATGTGAGGATGGCACCGCCCTCGTATTCGCCGGCAATGATCACACCCGCGATCTTATCGTCGACGCGTCGGAGGTAATTGTCTACGTCCAGCTTGCGGCCGAAGGAGTCCTCGATGAGGTGTACCAGGCGCGGGAGATCCACGGCCTGATCAGTGAGGCGTAGCTGTCGCTTTCCTGGCTCGGGCGGGGTCCACGGCCGTAAGCCAGTACCACCGAGGATGGTGACTGGCATACCTCGTTTGACGAGGGTGGCAATCTCTGCGTTCGGGGTGTGCCTACCAGTCGGGTCTCGCCGGGCTAGCTTATCTACTGGTAGGGAAGAGGAGTACACTGGCTTATCTGTAAGGAGGTTATGTATCAGCGGGTTCTTAGTTGGGCGCGTCTTGACCGTAGCAAATCCTCCATAGTGCAGCTCCTGCCGGGAGGGTCGTGGGCTGACGGCCTCGGGTCGAGCGGTGGTCGCGGCCAAGAGCGGTGAAGTGATGAGGGCGGAGGCGGCCGGTGGGAGGATGGATAGGATGTCCTTGACCATCAGCAGATTCAGGGCGTGAGATTCTGATGTCTCATTCGGCGAGGAGCTAGGTCCTGACAGGAACGAGTGCGAGTGCTGCCCCGATAACGCCGCGATGATAGTGTCAAATTCCTGCTCTAGGTTGACAAAGCGATGTGGGACGCCAGGCGCGTTCGCCATGGGGATTCCGCCGGCGGGATCGAGTACGATGACGGATTCGATCGTCGCTGGGGATTCGGGAAGCACCCCGGCGCGGGCGGGGTTGTTCCCGCTCAGCGCTCGGGTCAAGGCTACGACGATGCTCTCTGGCGTATCGTCCTCAGCAGTGTCAGCGTCTCGCGGGCTTGAGACACCACTTATTATGGGTATCTTGCCAGCATTTAAGACACGACGGATGATGGTTGCATCTATACGACCTGTCGGCGTTGTGGAGTAAGTGCTGGCGGGTAGGTCTGCGAGCAGGGTGTTCTCAACCACAGTTGCGCTGCGCGGATCGGAGGCGTCAAGGAAGAAGGCAAGGCGGTTCGCCTGCTCAGAGCTTAGTGCTCTAGAGGACCGGCTGCCACAGTCCATGACTATGACACTCAGGAGACCTAGCATCCTGAGTTGCGACAAGGTCTTCGCGACGCCCTCCATGGTAGAGTCGTCAATGGTCTGGGGGCGGCATATCTTGACTACTGCCACGTGCAAGGCTTCTGGATTTGTAGTATCGAGGTCGGCCTGGCCGTTGCCTTGGACGAAGAGAGCCCGATTCTTGATGGTTCCCGGGAGGTCGAGCTTCGGACTATGGTTTGCACTATTGGCGTCGAGGTGCCCGAAATATTTGCGGAAGTATCCCCTGGCATCTCTCTTGTTCGCGGACTCTAGCACAGAAACAATCAGGTCCTAGGGCACGGTTAGAGAATATGCTGGAGGGGATGTATCATCGGACGTGACCTACGCGATCTATCGACTCCTTCGTCTCTCCTTTCTTCTGACGTATGAAGCGCCGACTGGACGGGGCCGCGGGAGCCGCGAGCCAGACTCCAGGGCGCCCCGAGGACAGCCTCGGGTGCAACAGATGGCCATGGCTGGTAGTGAGGAGAAACGAGCTTCCGAGCTTGGTTACCCCTCCAGACTGTGATCCAACATCGGGCAGTCAGCAGGTGCGTCATCGAAGGGTCGGATTGCTACGTCTGCAACATACCGCCGGACGAACTGGTCGACAGATCCCCGGGGCTAGATTCCCGGGCATTGGGACCTCGGAAGTTTACTCTAGTAGCAAATTGCTCGTTCAAACAGAACGACTGTCGAGGCAGTTTGAATGATCTCGGATCGGAAACTCGGGCTGGTTGGGGTGAATATAGTGGGGTGGGCAAGCCAAGGGCGGTGAGGACTCACATGCAGGGCAGGTGGGTGGTGGGTGTTTAGCTTCCCCCGTTATGGTATTGACGAATGACCCAGGATGGGGCGGCAGTTGGGACGCTAAGCACTCAACGGGTTACCTGCTGCGCAGTACGGATGCACTTGTGTATTAGCCCAATATTGGAAGCGACGGCGCATCCGTCATCGCAGGACGACCTGGGCTCGAAGCAGCCAGCGACGGAAAGATCGAGTAACTGGTGAGTATACCAGAAACGTGCTTCAGGGGGCCCATTTGGGTGTTTTCCATATTGTGTCGGGGGCCCTGTGGGTCCGTGACGTCGAAAAGATATATAGCAGCTGATTACCACTCACACTGTCTCATGCTGTGAGGCCAGGGTTGTTGGGTGGGTACTTCTCGGTCGAAAATGTTGCATATCCTGAGTAAATCGAGTCGTTCGTTCTCGACAGCACAGCTCAGGTTGGAAATCCCAGCAACTTATATCGTATTTGTGGATGTTTCAACGGTCCATGAGCTGAGCTGAAGTATGAGTGCCCAGGGGCTACGGAGTACCGAGATATGTACAATAGTGTAATCTAATGTAATAGTACATACATTTTTATGCCGGGTGGACCCGACCCTAATATGTATCGGCGCCTATGCAGATGTCCCACCCATGGCCGGAGTTACAGACACAGAATAGTGGGGACCTGCCACCCGATGCGGCGACATGGTATTGTTATGGTCATGTTCCTTTGGGAGACGACCCGTGCCAGGCCACTCCACGCACCACCACTATTACTCGGCACATGGCAGCCATGGACATCAAACCTTATCCCCTACGAACCTAGATACCATTTAGCCACTATAAGATATGGTTCCCCGACCATACATCCTCTGGCCGCAGCCGCTACGCTGCTATACTGGAACTCGTGGCGTCTCACTACCGAAGCTGTCCCGCGGATGCCGCGGCTTTCATCAGACCTCACGTCAGTCTGGAAGGTACGGGCATGAGCAAGGATGGCAGCATCGCCTAATCGATGCGAAGCCGCTGTTTACTGCGGCCCAAGCTGGCAGGATTGCCCGAAGCCCACGTACTCACCTCTTCTTTGGAGGTTGCGCCATGGGAGCTGGCATCTTCTACTTCTCCAACAGAGAATCCGTGCCTATAAGTGGACGGAAAAGGTTCAACTGCTACGGCGACGGGGCCTCCTCCTCCTTGAGCGAGCAGCAGGTTAGGAGGGTGATGTACGAGATTGAAATGCAGGGGCTTCGCATCCTGCCGGCGCACGATCCTAGGTATGGTGGGGGGGACGGTCTTACGCTTCGGGGTGTTTTTGTTAACATCCCACTTCTGGCAGGACGCTCCTGGTGAAAAGAGTCATGGCCCGACTTATACCCGTCAGCGGGCTTGAGCAATACGATTGGGAAATCCGTGTCATTGACGATCCACGTGCGCCGAGCTCTCCCATCAGCCCAGGGCGTAAGCAGCCTGCCCCTACACCTAGCTAACAAACCCTCAGGCAAAGCAAACGCATTCATACTCCCGGGTGGGAAGGTCTTCGTCTATAGCGGGATTCTGCCCATAACCCGCAATCGCGATGGGCTGGCGGCGGTTCTCGGCCATGAAATCGCACACAACCTTGCCCAGCATCACGGCGAACGTATGTCTGCTAGTATCGGGCGGAACATACTTCTGTACAGTCTCAGTTCATTAGCGGCCCCGATTCCGGGGCTTGTTCTTCTGGTGCAGGCCATGGGAGGTTTCGTGCTCGACACCGTGTTCGATAGACCCATGAGCCGTAATATGGAAAGTGAGGCGGACTACATTGGCCTTATGCTGATGGCGGAGGCCTGCTATGATCCACGGGAGGCGGTCCATTTCTGGCGGAGAATGGAGAAGGCTGTCAACGCTGGTGATTCGGCCGAGATACCCGAGTGGATGAGCACCCACCCTTCTGTATGTTACCTGCTACCCCTGACCCCGTAGGTCCTACAGAGCCTAACATGGAAACTCCGATGACCAGCACCAGAGTCGGGTTGAAAAGATCACCGAGTGGCTACCGAAGGCTATGGAGAAGAGAGAGATGAGCGACTGCCAAGGAACTTCTGGTTTTGCGGAGCACTTTCAACGAGCGTTGCAGTCAGGCGTGTTTTACACTGGTTAACTAAGAAATGGTAAGGTGGAGCATCTCAGAAGATCCCTCTGTATTACACCAAGCTTGTTAGCATATGACATACCCCCCTTTTTTGTCTTTGTAGTTCAGGAGTTTAAGCGGCATAGTCCTATATATTTATTAAAAATCTATTCCTCATTTTTATAGATAGAGAAAAGGAATTTGCGATTTATTTTCTTTTTAGAATTTACTTATTATAATTTATTTCAAATAATAATAGTAAATATTTCTTAATTACTTATAGGTAATCTGTAATTATCTACTACTACTAGTAAATTTAACTAATAAATGTTGTATTAAATCTTTTTATTCTATTATATGAACTAATAAAAAGTTTTGATATATTAAAATATCCTATTTTATTATATAGTATATATTTTCTCCCTATTATATTCTTCTTATATTTTTTCCCTTAATAATAAAATTCTTATATATAATTATTTAAAATATCGTAATTAATATAGTCTAAATATTATAAATACTTCTTTTTCATATATATTCAAATTTTAACCTTATTATATTCTATTCTATTATTTATAAAATATAACATTATAAAATATATCTAATATATTTATATTTGTCAATATAAATTTATCTCTATTATTAAAATTAATAGTATTATAAGTTATACTTCTAATACTAATCAACTAGTAAGTAATTTATCTAGCATAATAAACTCCTTTAATATTCTTTATAATATTGATATAATTAACTCTGATAATAGACATAATCTTTATATATCTATAATAATATAATTAAAGTTCTCTCTCTATATATTAGAATATCCTTAGTTATTAATATTCTCTTATAGTCTCTTTACTAGTAGCTTATTAATATTAATAGTAAACTAGAAAAAGGAAATAATTTTAAATCTATCCTTTTTATAGTATTAAGCTATATTATTTATTAATTGAATTATCTATTTTCTCTTTATTATAGATATCTATAAACTTAGCTTAAGATATGACTAGTATATTTAAGTTCTATTAATATTAAAGTTTATAGTAACTATATATATCTATCTATAGCCTTAGTTAAACCGTTTTTCATCCTACCGATCTTGTAACTCTTTATTAGGATCATAAGATAAGCTAGGTTATTAGATAATATATTCCAAAGAGCTACTTCTTGTTTATATTTCCAGTAGAAAAATAATAAGTCCTATAGAATTAGTATCCTATCTATTAGTGAATAATTTAGACTATCTTATCTCCTTTATATAAAGAGAGTTCTTTACTATGATATTATAGTCATTATTAACTTTGTCAAGTTCGTCTTCTCTATGCTAATTATAGTAATATAGATTATCTTATTTAGATTATTAGTAGCCTAATATTAGATATTAAAAGATTATCTAATATAATATATTATCCATCTATTATCTAAATAAAGTATAAGGAAGGGCTAATAATCTTATCTTATTAGATATTAAGATATCTATTTATTAAAGAAAATTAGAATAGATTTAATATTATATAGCTAATAGAATATTGAAAGTAGAATAAGAGAGATAAAATCACGTTGTTATATTAATATAGTTATATATTAGCAGGGGATAGTTAATTCTTTACTTCTAATAAGATATGATCTAGATATAGAAAGTTATAAGATCTTATAGGTAAGCTAGTACTAAAAACCTACTCTGTATTAATTTTTACTTCTTATATC